>VXBO01000989.1:104862-139655 GCA_013400135.1 Rhinoptilus africanus
TTTTTTCTGCAGCAATACTTGTTCCTTTCCCAAATATTCTGTTGTTAGAAAGAATAATCACCATGCAGAAGCAAAAATTGAGGTGGATAAAAGTCCTTGCTTCTGGCGGGGGTGGCTTTTTGTCTGTGTGTTGGCCTGGGCAGCCCCCCGTGCCTGCGATGCCTGGGTTGTGGGCAGCTGGTTTGTGCCAATTTCTGCAGGGACTTCTGCTGCTCTCCTCCCACGGAGAGTGACAACGGCAAGGGTAGGAGGGCGGTGGTGTTGGTGTGTGTGGTGATGTTATTAGCAGCCTTTCACAGCGGTGGAAACTCATCCTTTAGGCAGTGTTTCCCTCCTTTTTGATCACTCAAATGACAACCGTTGTGATCTCCCCGACAGGAACTGCCTCCCTGGAGGACACGGCGTCCCTCTACGTGCACACCCCCTCTTCCTCTCCCTCCCCATCCCACTCCTCCCACCCCATGCCTTTTCCTACTCCTTTCTCAGATGGGCCCACAAGTGAAGCAAGAAAAGAAAAGGAAGAAAATAATAATTAAAAACCCCTGATTTTTTGTAGACAAGAAAGGGCAACGATCTTTGCATGCAATGATAAGTGAGAGCCAAAAGCAGAGCTGAATATCAGGAGAGGGGCACTTCAAAATCCACCTAAGCTCAGCTCAGGGCTGGAGAGTCTCTATGTGGGATAAAGAGCAATCCTTTCCTCTCTGGTCCCACAACCAGACTCTTGCAAACAACTTTTCCCCATTAGAAGAAAGAAGGACACAATCCAGCTCTTATTTGTATGAAACACAGGACACATAGGGGACCTGTTGTTCCCAGCACCCTGTTATTTTTCAGTGCTTTTTTGATTTAATTCTAACAATCCAGCTATGCTTGGAAGGCCAATTCCACCTGAAGAAGTAAGCCAACAGATAGTATCATCTAACAAAGCAGGCTCAGCATAGCAGAAAAAAATCTCTTCGTTTGGCCTTTCTCTGAGCTATATGCTAAGATCAAGATTTATGGCACTGATAGGTTTGTGGTAAGATGGAAAATAAAGATTGTTGAAGGATTTCTGATTTATTTCCATCAGATCCTCAATAAAACCAGCAGGCTGAGTGATTTCCATGTTTGGGTTTTGGTTGTTTTTTTGTTACTGTTGTATGGAAAAAATACATTCTGGTTAAAGTGAAAACTATTGAGAAAATGAAAATATTTTATTATGTTTTCAGTTTTGAAAATTGTATAATCAATGGTATGATATAAAACGTAAAAGAAAAGTTTCAGAATCAACTACACTTCCAAAGAAACTCACAACTTCCAAATAACTCATTCTGAAAGAATGTTAAAAGAGAATATTACAGGCAGTGTTAAACTTCCTACCTAAATCAGAACTTCAGCAAAACCATTTCCTCTTCCTGTAGCATTCAATTCTAATAAAACTGCAAATATCCATGTGTATTTTTCCATCTATTCAGGAAAGAAGCAGGGAAACTGTCCCTAACCAGTGGTTTGTGTTTGCTGGTCAATGGATCAATTGGGCATTGGTGTAACTGCTGCAGCAAAATGCAGTTACAAAGGGTTTACTCGTTGTACTCAGTTGACCCACTGTAGGTTGTGTTATTGCATCAATACTGAAATACATTTTGGGCTGATAATAGTCATATCGTATTGAATGCTTCACATGAAAAATTGTACTGATAAATTTGCAGCTATGCTAAATACAGTATTTTCGCAAGGGCTGATCAGACTTGGGAAGGCAGAAAACCTGCTCTCGGAGGGTGATGACTGTAGGCGTGATGGCTGAGATATCTGCCACTTGTGCATACATCCTACATTCAGATATATACATTGACCAAGAACAGTGAGTGGCTGAAATTTTTTTCACAAAACTCATCTCTGGGAGTGCAATATCTCCATCAGAGGCAAAATTATGCTCAGAATCAAAACATGAATGTTCCCTTTGGCTCTTTACTGGTTTTATTCCCTAGTAAATAATTTATTTGTTTTACTTCCCTAAACAATAGTTTGGTATAACTCACCAGAAATGAATAGAGTTGTCTTATATATCCCACTCATCCCTTGCCAATAGCTCAATAGCTCATTGCCAATTTAGCTTACAGCTAACCCTTGTTTATGGTTTAGACTCATTGTTCATTTTAAGATCCAGGATCAAATCTTGAGAGATTAACATCAAGATACAGAGAAATAAAAAAATAATGAGAGATTTGGCAGATGAATGAATGGATGATAAACAATAAGTTTATCCTAGTCCAGAACTGATAGGGTGACTGGGTCATATGGCTTTTGCTGCTCCAAAGCTATGGGATGTCATGGGACTGTGGAAGTTTACCGCATGTGTACCTATGTAGATGTCTTGTCTGTTCACTGACATTAAATATGTTTAGCACAATAATGCATAAAAAACAAATAAGGAACAACTTACAGTGTTAGGCACTGTACAACCAAAGCACTATCTATCTATTTATTAAATCTGTAGATAGTGTTTTAGACTGAAGTTATGGTGTTGCACATACAGGACATTTATTTTATGCATTGCCAGCAATACCGCTGTAGCGTAAAACACTTATTTTATGGTGTACTGGGTTTGGTGGAAAGTTGCATGAATCTACTAATTCCAGGTCAGCAAGAGAGTTTAAAAGCTTCCATGATCAGCCTGTGTCTGACCTGAAATATGCTTTTATCAAGACAAGCTATCTAGAAAATTTAAAAGAGAAAGAAACGTGGCAAGGAAGCATCAAAAATTATTGGTCAAAAGGTTGGGTTGGAATGAAACACCTCTAACAGACACAGGCCTCCTAGTTTCAGACATCTCACACAATTGTTTTCAAGTGGAAAGGTGCCTCTGGCCCTGGCATGGAAGGAACTACCTTACTTTCAAAGGTACCACTAAGAAAAGTAATTTCATATTAGACTATTTCCTTTAGCATTTCTCTCATCATTCACCTCTTTAAATCATTTTGCTTCCCAAAACCACTTAGGGAGAATATTAGCAGGAATTTAGAAGAGAAGCAGCAGAGTTAAAGAATGGGGCTGAGGGCAGCAGATTCTGGTCAATCCATTGATTATTAGACACTTGATTCATGAAAAAAGCTGACTTGATAATTGACTATCAAAACAGAAGAGAAATTTGCCTGTTTACTTCTGTATGCTGGGAGATTTAATCTGGTCAAACCTGATGATAACTGAAGACTGAGAATAAAGAAAGAGGAAAATATCAGTAGGCAAGGACCTTCATCTCTGGATGTGAAGTGACAATAACTGTAACAAATGTCTAAATCTGGCATCCCAAAGTATGAACGTTTTCAAGAGAGAACGAGCCCAGCCAACCTCTGTGGTGCGTGAAGGTGAAGGAGATGCCTAGGAGGTGAGGGTGAACAGATGGGAGCGAGAGTGGTTACAGTTTAAGCAATAACTCTATTGTTTAGATCTACTTCTTTCCTCTTTCCTGGCTCTCCCGGAGCCCGTGCACATGCAGTAGCACCAGCTGGCCTGTCACCTGAAAAGTCATGGCTGCTGGCAAAGCCTGCCCACTCTACCATGGGCGTGCAATGTGGGGCAAATGCACACAGAAGTTTCTGTCGAAAAAGGAATAGCTCTCCAAGTCCACACAGTGTGTGCACAGAGCATGACCTGGCCACCCCTTCCACCCCTACAAGGAGTGAGGAGAGGAGCTGTGGTCTGTGAGCTTCTTACCGGGGGATGCATGCTTCAGATCCACTCTTCCGAAATGCATAAGCAGAGAAACCAAAATTCCCTGCTTATGCCTTCATGGAGTGAGAAGGTTAGAAGAGTCAGCCTGAGATTTTGGCACTGGATAAATGTGATGATATTAATTACTTTTCAGGATAAGGTTTAGTGGTGGTGCTACGTCTTTTCCACTCGACAGGCAGTATACAGCTGTGGGATAAAATGCCTCATAATTTTGAAAATAATGCATCAAAACACGGATATTAAAATGTTTGGTGTCACAGATATAAGTGTCTCAAAAATAGTCTTGCATTCTTCATCTCCAGAAAGGAACAACTTAAGTTCATTTGTCCTAAGGAGATCAAAGAATCATAGGATTCTCAGATAGAGATCCCAAGGGCACATCTCAAACAACTCACACCTCATGGCATGAGGATTTTCAGGTGTATGTGAATCCTGATGGATGTTTGCGCAACCTGCATTTAAAAACCTGATGTCTGATCAAATCCCTTATATTGGTCCATATGCACAAACGTTATTCCCTTCTTCCCTTCTCTCCTCACCCTGGAGTTCACAATCTGTCATGATAGAAGTTTTCTTATACCTTTGGATGCACAGCCAGACTGTCCCTTTAACATAATATTCATCAGTTTATAGATTGCTATCGAAAAAAAGGGAAAAAAAAAAAAAGAATGGCATTCGGAAAAAAAGGACAACCCTGTCAAAACATGACAGCTGATCCACTGCCTGTTTTATGCTATTCATAGAAAATGCCAAATTCTGCAAATAGTAACCACATGTACATCGGCTTCGCAGACTCAATGTTCTGCTGCAAAATGAGACGTTCTGTATTTTAGTGTGTCATCAAAGGCAGTGAAAATATCACTCCAGCCTCCTAGGCTTAACCCTCTGGTCTCTCAACTGTTAAAAGTTTAATTCGATGGCGGTGGGAGAGAACAGCAACACATCCAGCTTTGTGAGCGGTGTTAACGGAGCTGCCTAATGTATGCCAGTTGCACATAAAGTCAATTAACAAATCTGTTACCGCGCCATTTTTATTCATAGCCATGAGACCATTAAAGCGACAAGACTGCATCTGACGTTTATGATCTTGTTCGCGTTGCCAGAGGAAGGGGGGGTGGGGGTGGAAACAACTTTGTGGCTCTGTAGCATGAGAGAAATAGCACCATTCAGAGACATAAGGGCTCTTGAGCAAATGCCGGAGCTTCTGAAGTCTTTTTCTCATCTCAGTCCCGTCCCCTGTCTCCCCTCACCGCCCTTTTTCCCCATCCCTCCTCCCCTTACCCCCTTGCTTGTGCCTTTCAGGTTTCATTTCAATGCAGAAAGATTGGCTTTTTAGTTCAAAACTATAACGTAATTGTCCCTTTTTGTTGCTGGCTGATATTCCCTTTCACTAACATTTAAAAGAGTACTTATGCTGAATTGAATATGGGATGGGAACAGCTCCTGGTGCTTTTGTGTGCAATGGGGATGGCTTTGCAAGGCAAGGCTTGAGCTTCAGTTGGCTGTGTCCCTCTCCAGGAACGCTTCCAAGATCTTCTGAGTGACCACTAGCTCTGAATAGGGTCTCCTGTTTAATCTTCTCCTCCTTGACAAACAGCCTTTGCAACAGCTACAGTAAATCTCTTTCAGCCTGGAGGAGCCAAACCTTGGGAATTACACCATTCCTGCCTTGGATTTTCCAATATTTTCCACCCTCTGCTGGCCTGTGTGCTCTTCTTCCACAATTTCTAAATGCCAGGAGTGTGACCATGAGTAAAAGAAAGTGCCAATGGAGCGCTCTGGCACATGTTAGTGTCCCCACTTAGCTAAACTGTTCCCCAGAACACCTCAAATATAATTTAGCAAAAGTAACTTCTTCATCTGTCTCCTGAGTTTCACTTTAATCCCTTTTCAATGGTAGTAAAGAAAAGATTTTGAAACTCCAGATACAATTACTTGGAAGAAAATACTTAATTCATGAAGTGCCTATTCTTTAAACTCAGCTGATTGGAATAAGGAAAGTTAATGGCCACATTGATGGGTAAGCAGGCAGGTAAATGGTTAAGTAAGGAGGCCAACAGGTTTTATGGCTGGATGAACTGATTATGATACAGAACTGATAAACTCTGAAATTATTTCTAGTGTGCAGACAGGAAGGTTGGAGGCCAGCTGTCTTGAGAATCTCAGATCACAATATTTGTCTACTGCAGAGTGCCAAAATTCAGTGGCTGACATCCTGGCTCCATTAAAGTTGCTGGGTAAAACTCCAGCAGATGTTTTACCATTGACTTTAGTTGGATCCGTTTCACCAAATAACTGCAGGGGCTGTGTGAGATGGTAGGATTCTCTCCAAGATTGTAGCGGTGGGAGACATTCTTGTGAGTGTTTCACAGCGCTGGACCTACGGAGGAATTTGTCTCTTGGGGATGCTTGTTTAGGGAGAGGTAGCAGAGAGTGTTATCAGGGAAGGGTATTGCATTTTGGTTTCTGCAAAATGACGAAGAATAACATGTGAGGAAAAACCAGTTTCTTGCCCAGCTAAGGCAGGGGAGCTGAGTTGGCCACGGTGGCAAATGCTCTTACATTGCATGCAATAATTCTCACGCGTGCCAGCAAAGCCTTCCAGTCAGAACAGAGCTGTGTTTGGTTTGAACCTCACTTCTTTTTTTTCTTCAAAGCACAATGCTGCCTGAAATCATTGATAAAATTCCTCCAAGTCCACAGGCAAAACAGTAGCCACAGCAGGAGAATTTATAGCAGTTTTTATTAATTTTTTCAAGCATCTATGTTACAATAGATGGGAAAACACTTGTGCAAAAGACAGAGGGCCTGCAACTCATCTCACCCACAAAGCTTTTACTCGGCCCTTTTGAATCTTTGCATCAAACGTGCTTCCAGTTAACAAGAGTTGAGCAAAGAAACAGATAAAATATTCACACGTATGTTCATGCATAGTTTTTTTATTCCCTGAAGGAAAAAAACAGTGAAAAAAATGTTGAAATATCAACACAATCTAACTGCTTCAATGCCTACTCTGGAGTGAGATCTAATTTCAAATGATTCCCATTGAAGGCATTGGCCAATGATACGGCTAAAACTGCTTGAGTGAAGCATTATAGTACCTTGCAAGGGTGGAAGAGTGGATTATAAGTGTCAGATCTAACTCTTCTTTTCTTGGTGGAAGCCCTTCCACTCATGCAGTGTGTCAAGATCTTTTCCTAAAGGACAACCCCATTATCCTGCAATGCCAATGGGAGAATCCACCCTTTAGCTGTTCACTCGCACCAGCTAGCTACTGAATTGCTCTTTTCTTAACCAGAGAGGGATAAGGTTGACTTTACTCATAAGACTTCAGAAACTTAAACCAAATTCTTATATTTCTGGTACCTAAATCCCTCTCAAAAGTACTTCTGAGGACCTAGACCTTAACATTTGTCAAGTTTTCCATGAATGCCCTATGGAAGATAACAACAAAAGGCTGGCGAAAGCTGAGAGAAGCAGGAAAGGAGCTGCAATTAGTCCTGTTTTACCACCATTGAGATAGCCACAGAGAACATGCTAAGAGCATTGCCCCCAACTTGTAGGAGCCGCACATCCCTCTGCACGACTCACTGCCGCAGCGCCCCTTCATGGGGGAAATGGGTGCTCTGAAAATCAGCCTCCAGCATCTGAGAGAGAATAAATCATAGCCCAGCAAGAGCGGAGAGCCTATGCCAACATTCCTGCACAGAGAAATGGGCAGCAGGCGAGATCCTGCAGCTGGTGTATGCCGAGTACAGAACACGGAGGCCTTGAACTTTTTCCCCCTCCCGGGTCTCTTCCTGCACTCCCCCTCCCTTCTTACCATCTTTCCCCTGAGCACCCAGGAGAGGAAGCAAAATTTATACGGCTGTGCCCTTAAAATGCTGACTTTCCATGTTTACAGGGATTGTTTACACAGAAAATTAATCAGTTACGGTTTTAAATTTTAATTAAAGAATGCTTTCCACTGTTATTGCAAAACAGACAAAAGCCCATAAAATGTATATTTGACTGCCGTGCTGTGTTGTCTTTGGATCGGCAAGCAGACTTGAGATCAATCATGCGTGGTATTTTTTGAACTTTTTTTTTCCTAAACACAACACTCTTCACACAAGTTACACTATTTTTTTTTTCCGAAATGCCCTTCAAAATAAAAGCCAGACTGCACAATAATATGGAATTCTCCTTCATGCCTTTCTTTTTAAGACAAAAAATGAAATCCTTACTCTCAAGCTGACCGTGGGATATTTTAGCCATTAAAAAGCCACAAAGAGAATCACGGCTTCCATAGTAAAGGCCTCAGACTTGGTTACTTCAAAGTCAATAACAAAACTCCCACAAACTTTGATTCAAGTGTTTATTACATGCTGTTTGTTCCCACAGCTGCAGTTCCTGGTTTGAAAATAAAGTGTGGCCGTTTCTTTCTCCAGATCTCATGGCCATTAGCAGAGATTCAAGATCACTCCAGGGTTAGCCATTCAAACCCTCTTTCCTGAAGTATTTTTCCATGGTGTATAGTTGACACCCGAAGGCCTGTGGAAGAGCATAGGTCTAAGAAACTGAGTCTATCCCAAAAATTTTACAGTCATGACGAAATGCTATGATTAGGCCTGTGCCCTCTCAGCAGTACAGTTAAGCACTTTCTTTTCTCATGAACAAAAGTAAATTCAGATAAATAAATCACCAATGCAAGTGCAACTGGCTTAACTAAAACAGACTCCTGCTTCTCTAGCAATATTTTATGGGTATAAGTAAAAAAACCCCATTTCCATCCCTTCTTCCCATTTACCCAAAGATCCATGAAAATTGGAAAAAAACCTAGCAAAATGAATTTTGATTGTATTAACACAAATGCTTGATAGTCCAAACTTCAACAGAGTCAAATAGCCATCTGGAAATCACCAAGCTTTGAACGCCACTGTGCTACCCACTAACCATGCTGGGGACCTAATTATGCCACACAAGACTCCCTGTAACACAGACCATTCCTTTTCACTGTGGCACAATGAGAAGAGACTTTGCTAACTCCATGTGGAAGATGACGTACATATTAGCATGGTATCTAATTTATTTCCAAAGATAAGAACACCCACAGGTCAGGCAGCGACATGAGCATCTGGACCACCAAATGTCAGGCAAAAGCTTCAGGTTGACTGTTGCACATTGACAGTAAGCATAGGAGAAAAAAGAGAGAAAAAGCTCTCGTTAGACAGTCTGAGGGAAACAACAAAAAGAAAGCATGTTAAAAATATTCATTTAAGGTAAAGGATCAGTGAGAAGCCTCTCTTTACACTGACATTTGTGGCAGAAATTACTTTAGCTTTCTAGAATGCATTCAGTTCTGAAAAGATGGAGGACACAAAAGGTTTTGCCCAGATATTGTATCTATTGCAACAACAGAGGTGACAAATCATCAAGAAGTTCAACAGTGTTCTAGTACTGGCAAGCAGGCAAACATCTATGAATATTTTATCTGACCTATATCCAAATAACTGTAGCAGCTTTGGTCCATGGAACTACCCTGGAAACATTGCCAGAAAGATAACAAGTCATGGTATGAAGGTCACAGCCAGAACAGAACTTTGAAGGAAGGTGTTTGGACAAGAATAGAAACATCTGTTAGTAGAGATGTCCTAGAACGGTCACTGCAATGTATGGGGTATCACCTTTCAGCTTGCAGCCTGTGAATGACAGATTCATAGAAGTTAACAGCAAAAAGACCATCGTGGTTCTCTCTTCTGCTAGCCTGCATACCAGAGGTCATAACATTTCTTTGAATTCTTCTCCTGCTTCAAGTCCAACAGCTGAGGGTAACCTAGGGCTATCATGGAAGGGAATGGGGAGAGATTATTTTAATCTGAAAACTTCATTTGGTAATAGGCAATGAAAGCTATAATTGGAGTAAAAATCATTATTCCACTTTAAACTTTACCTTAATTGCAAAAGTATATATACATATATATTTTTATAGGATATATGTGCGTGTAGATATAGACATATATGTACCGTGTTTCTCTCTCCAGCCAAAGTAGCAGTATTCGATATTTGACAAAGTACTTACACCCTCTCACTTTTGATTGAGATCAAGTCAATGCTTTATCTTCTCTCCAACAGCTCCTTGAGAGTCTCTGTCTCAAAAACATTTTTCATGGACTATTCTCTAAACCACCCCCCTCTCATTTTTTTAGCACCTTCAGGGTGCATCTATACTGCTGCTTTTGTTCAGATCAGGAGAGTATTTTTGAAGGAAAATTCACAATCACCCTCACTTTGGTTCAAGCAGTTAGCTATCTAGGGTGGCCCAAACTGGACTTCTTTTCTGGCTAAAACTAAGAGAAAAACAACGTTACAACCCCAGTGAGCCCCAACCGCTAAGTGGGACACCAGGTGCTCTGCGTTAAATTTTTCGCCGTACAGATCCTCTCTGATTGCTGTGAACAAGTTTTTAAGATAGACACAACCTCAGCTGTGGACGCCAGAATCTGGATGTGATATTTCAAGAATGGCAGCACAAGTGCCAAAGACAGAGCTATTATAAACACGCTTCTACTGTATACTTCTTAATCTAGAAGTGCACGAGCCTTTACAATCATAACCAATGAAGGAGGCAATGCCACATGGGAAGAAAATATGTATATAAACAGCTCCCTGCTACTGAAAATTATATGGAGTACTGAGTTTGTATGAACAGAGACCTTCTGTTAGGCAATTTCAAGTGGGAAGAAAGATCCTAAAATGGGAAAGAACTATTTTTTCTCAAATGATTTTTTTTTAATTCTTTTCAAAATCTTCTGCTATTAGACAGACCCTGATTTGTTGAAAAGGTAAAATATTTGCTCTTCAATTGTGTTTTTATGAGCTCCTGTTACTGAAAAGTTCCCAACAAATTATTTGACTTCACGTGTAACGAAGTCACCTTTGGGATTCCAGGAGACCTAGGTTAACTTTCCTTGGAAATGTTTATTACTGGGCACTTACAGATATGTCTGATCCTCAATTAATACATGAAATATTGTCTGTTTCTTTTCTTAAATGTCTTCTAAGGCATTTCATGGACACATAAAATCTTTGGCTATTATTTTGAGGAGTACCCGTGATAGCAATTGAACTCACTCACTAAGTGCATTTTTGTGCTAATTAAATATTCCAAACTTCTATCAAGATTATTGTCACCTATTTAATGGTTCATTGAGTTTATGGGCCATGCAAGTCTCTCTTTTATATTTTCACCAGGATAGTTATAGCAACTATTCTAGTAATGACAAATTAGGGAACATGCAGAGGAGATGAAAGAATCTCAGTGCAGTAGGCCCAGTTTTTTTCCAAACTTGTGCCAATTTTATGAGGTTGGAATGGCATTGACATTGATGGGATGATTCTTCATTTTCTCTGGTGTCAGTGAGTGATAACTAGATCTACTTAGTTGATATTGAAATATGGTAAACATGGCACTCCATGTATTTGACCATTTTGACCCTCTGACCCCTCTCCAAAAAAATGCAAGAGCCTGTATTAAAGGTTCCATTTGTGGCCAGATATTTGAACTAGGAATGGGAAGATTGGAATAATGCTGTCCTTCATTTTATCAATAAGAATTTTTATCCTTTGGACTATTTACCTGTCGGTCAATGGGAGAGGGCATTCTGCCAATTTGCAGTCAGAGAAGAGACTAAGTGTAATTCTGAAGGCACAACTACATAAAAAATGGACTGGAACATTTAAGATGAGGTGTAAAAGTATCATTACTGGAGAAAGACAGGGAATGGTTATTTGGAAAGACTCTTAGAGAATTCCTGCCTTCATGAGACATCTTCGAACAAAATTGAAAATGAAGTACAACTCAAGGACTTTCTATAAATGAATTAATTTTGGTTCAGTACCGGTAGGGCTCTGTTCAGATATCAGGAAAGTCGATTGGTGATATATTCTATAATAAACCCATTCTTTTTCCTGTTTCTGGTTTTAACTTAACGAAAGTAAATGCAGTATTACTGCTAATAGCAATGCAGTTTGATAAAATGAATAATAAGTAAAGCTTTGTACTGATATTGTACCTCTCACCTCCAGGTGCAGGATGCAGAATTTTCAGAAGAGCCTACATGATTTAGGGTCAGAAATCTAATTGACTGACAAGCCCCTGCCTCACTTAGGAGCTAATGAATGTTGTATTGTGACTGTTTTTCTTAAAAAGTAACATCAAACTACTTTCTATTCATAATAAATTAACACATTTTAGAGCCTTCTTAATATTTGCCTCCACAAAGCCATGATTTTTATCTGAACAGACCTGCAAGCACCTGTTGTAGCCTGTTTTAAAAATGAGGTCTTATAGCTTTCAGTTAATACCTCATAGAAATAGCAATGTGATTTCAGTGGCACTGATCTGATTTCTTCTAATGCAAGACACTCACGTTATCCCATGCATAATTCATATGGGGGCTCATATTTGATTATTTACAGACCTTTCTATGACACCCCCTCAGTGAGTATTTGCACATCTCCAAAATAGCAGGGTGAAACTTTCTCCTGTAGAAAATTTCCCGCTAAAGACTTAGAACCACTTCAGTTTCACTTAGGTCTCAAAACAGCTCTAAGTGCAATGTAAGTGGCATATAGGTTTCATGTTAGTACTTTGCGCAGGAGAGTATTTCCACCCTTAGCTCCCTCCTTCCTGAAGCAGAACAGCCACACACTATGTGCGCGGAGCAGGTGACACAGCTTCGGGAAAGCCATGGGGAGAGATTGTAAGAGCCAAGAAGGGAATCCAGCTCTTCCAGTTCTCCAGCTCTTCATGGCAGGAGATTTTTTACATCTATGGTTGGAAATATAAAACCCTTCTGCCTAGTTAGCTGACTCCCCACAGCAGGAGCATAGAAAGGAGGACTACAAAGACACTCAGAGGATGTGTAACCCTGTCCCAGCCAGGACTAACTATGTCTATATCCTTCAGAAAGATGTTTGTGCAGGTGTTTCTGAAAACCTTAGAAACTGCACAACAATTTGTTCTAGTGTTTAAAATACATTAATGATAATAAACTTCTTTGAACCTAAATCTTCTATACAGCAGTTTAAGTCCGTTATTTCTTTTTCTACCCATAGTGAAAACAAAGAAGCCTTTTATTCTATAGCTCCCATACCTATTCTTATATATTGGAAGACCACATTCAGGCCATATTTAAGTTTCTTCTTCTCCAGTCTGAACCATCCCAGTCCCTTCAATCTATCCGTCCTCCAAGATCCACCCAAAGGTGATCAACTACTCAAAGCAAAGAGCCATTCTCCATCAGGTAGGATAGAGAACACAGGCTTCATTGGATAGTTGAGTGCTCCTTGGAGCTTTCTTTCCTAGACAGTGCTTTTGCATTTCCCTCATCTTATGATCACAGACGGGAGCAGCAGAAGTCTGTCTGTCTTGCAGCTTCATACAGGATCCATATGTCTGGCGCTCGGCATGCAGTTCTCTGTCTCTCCATCGAATGTCGGCTCTTCCTTGATCTCCCTGCTCTAAATGTCTCTTGCTTTCCTCTCTTCCTGTCTGCCTTTTCCCTCCTATGAGGTTTTGATGAAAGATTTTAGAAGACAATACATATGAGAAATGTATATGTGTGTGTGTGGTTTTTTAAAGAGAAAGTCATAGCTACTGATAGAAATACTCTCAAAAGCCACAATGTAGAGAGTGGTGGTGTGAGCCTGAGTTTTGTTCTCGTTCACAGGGATTTTATTCGCATATTTTACTGTCAGTTTCTTGACATTTTTGTCAGCTTGGATCCGGAGGCCATAGTTGCCGCCAGCAGGTCCTACCACATTTTTATTCTCCATTGTATTTGCAGGGAATAAATAAAAACAGAACAAGAGTGAAAGCAAGAGAGAGACATGGCGAGAAAGAGTCAGAGGTTACTGGAAGGACTGCTTTATGCATTTTTTTTTCCTTGCTAAAGAACATCCACCCAACAAAAAAACCCCAAACGACCACAGAGTATTTCGCACTGAGAAATTTTTTTCTTAAGTTACGCAATGCAGACTTCAGGCAGAGCAGTTAATATGTTTGCATAAGAAATCTCTCATTCTCTCTCAATCTTTGTCTGTATTTTCCCTTCTTTTTTTTTTTCTTTTTTTCTTTTCTTTTTTTTCCTTTTCTTTCCTGTGTGTTTCCGGGCTGCTGTGAGATTTTCCTCACAATACATCTATTGTTTCCCAGTCACATCACCACTGGCTGCAATCAACTCTGATTTCTTTCTTTCTTATTATATCTTGCTATAACCACGAGATTTACACATGCAACGAATAAACAAAATCTACCGTAAGGTTATAAATAAGTTGACTATAGAAGTGTTTATTCCTCAAGGCTTTAGATGTTGTGAACAAGAAGGAAGAACAAAGACTTTCTTCTCACTTATGAACTTGCAAAGTATGATTCCCTGTGCTTAGTTTCTGTTCCATCAAATCTCTTAACCACAGTGTCTACAATTGACGCTGTTTGTGTCTTTCCTTCGTATGAGGCATGGGAAGACACAATAGGAACACCTAAAGGTGTGTCCACGGTTTAATGCAGTCTCAGATAAGTGAAAATTTCAATCTCTTTGGATGTCCTATCATCCATATTGGTTTGATGTTCTGTACTCATCTTTGTTGAGTTTGGCATAGCTTTAAGTCGGTGTCTTCACCATTAGCATTTGCAAGGCTGATACAAATTTGTCTCTAGTCTGTTCAGCCTTATTCTGTGCCATCTTTACCCTTGTGCACTATCTCGGATAAAGGAAAAAGTGAAAAAAAACCCAAACAACCAACCATAGGGATAAGATAATCTTCTGTCTTTGTGTTCTTCCAGGATGCAATACAGAGCCCATTAGTGATGAGAATGGATGACCCACCTTCAGTTGCCTTTAGATAAGGCTCCACGATCTCAGCCTAATGTTTCAGATTTCCCAATAGTTGTGTCAATTATTGCAGTAGTTCCTGACATCAACTCATCCACTAACAATTGCATCAACATCATCAATTTCTTTTCACGTCTGCAACTTAGAAGTGGTCACAATGGTGTTCAGTCTCTTATGAAGCAGACCAGATCTGAAAATGGTGGCAGGGAGGTTGAAAGGCTCTTTAGTCATCAAGCTACTCAAGCAGGTGCTTTCTGAAGTAAGAAGAAAAAGTCAAGTATTAAAAGTCAGTTGTGGAATACGTGCTGCATCTCTTACTTCAGACAAAGGGAGTTTTGTAGAGTCCCATCATCTACACAAGTGAATTGGGAATCGGATATTAAAGACGAAAAACAAAGAGATATCTGTCCTGTAGCTTGGGGCACCGATCAAAACACAGCGTGGGAGGGCAGTCAAGAGGTTAACCCTTCCTGTAGCCTTGAAACTGCACTGAAAATGCCCTTTGTATGACAGAGAATAAGCTTTACAAACCCTAAACTCGTGGGTCATTGTGGTAGTGAAAAGATGCCCATTGAAATGGGAAATGGATCATGTTTTTGTTTCTTGCATATAAAATTGTTTTCTGAGACTTTCAAATGACCTTCCCATGGATACTGAACTTTTCATCATTTACTAACATTCAATATACAAATGGTTGCCCAAAGGGACTACCACACATGGCAAAATAGATTTCATCCATTAATCCCCTTCTTATTGAAACACTGAAAAAGGAGCCAGAAAATGTGGATGAACATCAGATATGTTTGAAATATTGTGAAGGTCTGAAAAATATATTATGAATCTTGGCTGAAATATCACTACCTCTTTCCATTTTCAGTGCCTGAATAGAATAGAGCGCACAGACCAAACCTTGTTCTCACTGATGTCAAAGAAAACACTTCTTGATTGTATCAGAGAAGATTTAGCCCTTCAGTACATTGACATCAAAATGGAAACCAAATGCTAAATTTGATGGGATTTAGGTACCTCATTTAGTCAAATTGCCATATAAGGCCTTGGAACTGGATGGCTGAGATGGAGGGAAAATGGCATGTCATTAGGTTCAGATAGGCTAAAAAGTCAAGTTAAAACTTTGGAAATCAGGGCAGATCAATTTATTATTATTATTATTGTTCATTTGTAATTCTTTCTATAGATATTTTTCCTTCTGTTCAGTTCTTTATTGCTGTCTGTCCCACATAAGCAACAGAAAACTGTCTTCAAGGTAACTTCTAGGTCTTGCTTTATAACAATGCCATTGACTTGAATTCTGACCTTCTGTGGAGGCATCACCAGACTTGTAAGCCCTAGAAAATAAGAAAAATATCTCAATATTTCCTTTTCTGCTTATTATATATCACTGAAAATCTTCATACTAACCACTGAAAGTACAATTACATCATGGTAGTACTCCCAGTGCCTGCACTTTGCCTCAAGGTCCTTGAGAACATAAGTTGTAGAGGGAAGTCCAGGTATGCATGTCTCCGACAGCCTACTGGAAGCACCTGTCCATTGTCACTGCTGTACCAATGCACCACCTGTGCACCTTGGCACGCCTGTGGTTTTGGAGTCAGAAAACGCTTAGGGCTCTCCGTCAGCGTGTGATCGGCTGGCAGCTTTGGTGCAGATGGGGACAAGAGGGTACATTGTGCAGCCGGGTAATCTCTCCAGTATTTCACGTCAGTGCTGAACAATGTAATAAAAGTTTGCAGATGAAAATACTAAGCTGGCTGGAAGGCAATATTTCATGTTGGGTTTTATGACAGTGGCCATTTAAGAGCTGTAGGAGTGTTTGAGGCAGGAACACAGCCCGTATTCTAGCCAGGGTCTAGCTCCGGCTCTACAACAACCATGTTTTCCGCAGACAAGCAGATTTTTGCCCAAGTCTGATAACTTGCCATCTCTGTCTGTGAGGGCTGTGTCTATCTTTGGCAGCTAATGAGGTGCAAAGGAAGGTGCCCGGAGGGGTGATGTAACTCCATTATACTGTGTGTGATTTCTGCCTACTGCAAAAGCTACTAGGAGAAAAAGTACACGCATACATATACATACACTATTCAATTTATGAAAGAGGGAATTCATAAGGACCCGCATCTGGGGTAGAGTAAGATCTATTCCCCACGCAGTTAATAATAACAAGACCCAGAAGTCACAAGTGGGGAGGTCATAAAGGGGTTTATAAAAACATTTCATAAGCAAGTAAAATGTGATGCAACCCATTATGTAATATTATTTATATACATTTGTTTTAATTTCTTTATTTAAATTATTTCCCTCTAAGTCAGGAGTTGTTTTAACACATATTTCTCTGCCAAACACCAGTGACAGGCAACCGTTTGCCTGGCTTTGCCAATCTGTGATGGGATAGGTGTTTTATGCTTAGCACGTGTCCCATTTCCGCAAGCAAAAGCCAGTGGGATGGAACCTGTCTTGTGTGGTTTTCTCCAGCAGGGTTTGGTGGATCAGTGTGGAGTTTATCCTGGAGCCATCAAATCACTATCCTGAATACGCTGGCATGGCTACAGAGGGCTACAGAGTGTTGAGTAACGCTGTTCATAGGTTTCTGCTTTCTCCAGCATTGTGGACCACGTCAGTGAAAAAAGAGTCCAAGCCGTTTACAGGGTAAAAATTCAACCCAAACATGTCCCCAGTCTGTCGATGAAGCACTGGTAAAACTAACCTTGAAAGAAGCTGATATTGTATGGGACAGGATTTGGTGACTGCTTGGACAGGGGTGTACAAGACTTGACTGGCAAGTTTGGGGCTGCCCTCCGAAAAGATTACAAAGGATTTAGGAATCAAGTCATTACCTATCAATACAAGCTCAAAGGCAATCTCTTTATGGCTGTTTGCTTTCTAAGAGCTCCAAACACAAAGACATTTATATGGTTACAATATATAAAGTCATGTATTCAGAAAGATAGGAACAACATGGCGATGAGCACTGAAGTGATATGTAGGCGCCCAGGCACACACATGTGCACATACAGGAGCTCAATTTGTTGTTGGGATTGCAAGAATCTGCAGCCGGATACAAGCAAAACTGATAATTGAAATAATAAAGGGAAAAAAAGGCACTTTCCCACAAAAAACAGACACATGCCAGTGGTACTTTCCCAACCTAACTGAGAGGAAAAGCCCTCTTGGCTAATTCATTGCTAAGCTAATGAAAACCAGACAAGGGACTGAAACCAAAAAAGCTTTATGTTACAGGGAAAACAAAGCTTTCCAATGGAAATTATTCATTAAAAAGAACTGGTTCACTGAAATTAACAAAAAATATGTGAGAGAAACACCATGCTGAATGTGTTTTTGGTGATAACAATCTTACATTTATATATAGCACATTTCAGCCAGATGGACTCCAAAGTGCTTCACAAGCTTTGGTGCTTGTACAAACGAAATGTAAAGAATCACTTTTATTCCCCCTCATTGAAATATGTGTTTGCTGGATGAATCACTGCAACTGCATAAAAATGCATTGTATCACGCAATAGTTTATTATATATGTAGGCAGAGAAGTTGACAGAACTTAACTATCCAGATTTTTACATAGCCTGGGCCGGCTACATGGGTTAACACCCTCTCCCCTGGGGAAAAAAAAAAAAATTGCAACATGTTATTAATGCCTAAAGTAGCCAGAACTCATTTTCTTAAGGTGGTGTTTTCCAAAGCAAACATGTAAAGATTGTCTCATTAACTGCCCGGTGGGAAGAACACCTATTTCAGTCATCAATCACAACACAGCACTTCGGTTTTCCGTAGGAATCTCCAAAAATCGCATCGTGTGTCACTGACAAGCCCTGATGTGGGTACCCATCAAAGGCACCCTGGCTGTAGCTGCTCTGTGTTTTAGGGAAAGCCACTCTCTGCTCCTGTCAAACTTCCATGACAGCCCCGACACCTGAAGCACGGGGCGGCGCGGGGAGAAGCTTTCACTCAGTGACCGGGAGCTCCATCTTGCAGATTTGCTTCCCCTCCCGTTACTTTATGAAAATGGATTGTCAGAGCAGCTGGTGAGACAGAAGTGTCTGCCTGTATCTCAGTGTGGCTGGTACTGTGATCCACCACCAGTACACGCTGAACCAGGCTCCAAACGGGGAGGGGGAAGGGGGCAGTTTCATCACACGCTGCCAAATCCCTTAAGCAGTTGCTTGTTTTGTCTCTCTCTCTGAGCAGATTTTTCTTTGCTTTTCTTCTTACTCCACCTGCAACATTTTAACTTTTGTTTTCAAGCTGCAGGTTTTTTCCCCCCACTCTGTTTTCTCCCCTTAGAGGGAGACATGTACCCACTTAGAGTGCATTTTGGGTTTTTTTTTTAATTTTTTTTTTTGAGTGCAAAAAATGCCTGCCAAGAGGGAGCCTGCTGTTACTGAGCTGAGCAGGAGGGCGGAGAGGTTGGCTGCTCTCAGAGGTTCTCGGCGCTCGGAGGCTGATTGGAAACACCATGCGTGACAGTGCACAAAAAAGACACTCGTCAGATGGCCAAATTTCATAGCCCCACCCTGGTACCTCCAGAAGAACTAAGAATGTACCCTGCCAAGTGACTTCCCACTCATTAACCTGCTGTATTATTAGAGGTTGTCTCCCACTCTCTGTGTATACATGAGTGCTGCTCTGTATGTATGATCTGACCCAAGAGAAGGTCAGGCAGGGCTGGACCAAGGACCACTGGAGCCACTGAGCCTTTTCCCACTGATGGAGCATCCCTAGGTGGGCAGTGCCATGCTTGCTGCCTGGTCCCCAAACCAAGGGCCTGCAGATGAACCTCAGCCTAAGACACAAGTTCCCCTCTCTCTGCAAACTCAATATTAACAAGAACTGTGAGGATAATTATCCTTCATTTGCATTCACAAAACAGGACTGGGGCATCTCTATGTTAATCCAAACAGAGCCACCTTCGCACGCCTGGCCAGGAGCAAGTACTCAATGACTTCTGCTGACAAGGTTTATAGCATAGACAGGGCCTGTCCTGGTGTGCTCTCACAGGCTAACTGCCTGGCGCTACGTCAAATGGTAAAGTTAATAACCATCATCATAAAAGAGTAATGCCGGGGAGCAGTGAAAACAAATGAAGGATTTTTTCCCTCATTGCCATGTAAGCAAACTTATCGTTGTCAGCATTTTCAATGAAAGAATAACTTTCTATTGGGAAATAAACCCAGAAAGATTGAAAACTGCCAAAGCAGAGGATTTTTCAGCCAGATCTATTATTTGTATATACTATCACACCTGTAGGCATGCATAGAACATGATAGACTTTAAAGGAGAATTTCACATGGAGAAGTTATTATTAAATCATTTCCCAGTCAACCATCTTCCCTCCAAACTCGGAGACTCGGTTTATCTGAGGTTCTGACTGGTAGATGAAAGTTTTTGGTCTTCCAGTGTTTACAATGCATCATCCCTAATACTCCTAAAAGGAATCAATAGTGGTTAAAAAAAAAAAAAAAGCAAGTGAAAAATAGATAATTTTCCTGGTGTAGAGAGAATTAATAAATTCACTTTGCAAGATAAATGGTATGAAAAGGATAATACAGTGTTTCCAATCCATGAGGGCCTTGTACCAATTTAAGTCATACAATGTAGGATGCACTGGCATCAAGAGTGATGATTTTAACACTTTAATGGATTTTTGCAGGGGGTTTTTGTTCGTTTGCTAAGATTTAAAGCTGGACAGTACAACTTGTTGGTCTCGTCTCAGTTTGCAGGAGGGCACATGCAGTCATGATGGTACATTTATCTTTGTATATTCTAAACGTGTATTATATGGATGAAAATTATAATTTTCAGAAAAGATTTAATTTTGAGGAAAGATCTCCCAAGGCAGCAGGGAGGTAAAGTTGGCTTTATGTCTTTTGTCTTCACAACTCATGAGCATCTTTCTGGTTAGGTCTATTTTGTTGGTTGTGCGTGTAAGAGAATGTGGCCATAATCTACAGCACCAAATTCAATCTGTTTGAAATGAATTTTTGGAATGGGCTTTACCTGGGCAACCAGGTATCTGCTTTCTTTTGATATCTCTACACTGGAGGTTAACTGCTCAATTACATATTACCTGTCTCCAAGGAACTCCTGCCTAAGCTCCCAAATACTTTTTATTGTATCCATGGTCTGCGTGAATTTTATACATCTCCTTCTCTGGGACTTTATAAGTCAGCCATAAAAGTTTGTGATGGGGTGGAACATAGTGATGTTCATAATCTCAGTCTGGAAAAATGGTTTCTATAAAGTGTCATTAAAATGGATTTGGCTATTTTTTATTTTTATTTTTCAGCAGCAAGCAAAAACAGAAAGGGGGAATGAAGAGAGAAAGTGTTAAGTCCTGGCTACATTTTTTTTTACTTCTATGATCAGTAAAAAGAAAAGGGAAAGCTTTGATTTCTTTAACTGTGCATGACTCTAGAAGAGAAGGGGGGGTTAGCCCCTTTGGAAAGAGCTGAAGTACTCATGTATTCATATTATTAATGGCTTTTGGTAATGATTTTACTGCACAAATTGTTATGAGACTGTTACAATGCAAATGGGATACCAGTGAGATTTTCTATCTGAAGACCCCAACCACAGACCACTGATATCACTGGAAATTCTCCTATTTAATAGATTTCGGATCACTCTCTATGCTCATAACAATGCATGCTACTTATTACTTAGTGGCATTCATTTTGCACCAGGACTACAGAGTAGATACTGATGTTGAAAAAGCCTTTTTTCCCCCTGTAACACTGTCTCCTCAAGAATTGCTGCCGAACGTCCTTGAAGACATAATAGCTTCATAAACCTAGGTATGATTTTTCACAGGTAGTTCACAGGGCTGTCAGTTCCTGTGCTTTTTAATTCATAGTTTGAGGACTCTGCCTAAAAGCCCATGCACCGGGATGCATGTGATGACAGGAACCTCCCATAAAAGTCTCCAGACATTTCAGCCGAGGACAAAGGCTTGCAGGTATGACCTGGGGACATGCTGAAGGCTGGGGGGAAAAAAAAAAAAAAAAGAGAAAGAAAAAGCAGCAGGCAAATAAAAAGAATATATTGCATATATTGTGGTTTTTTGCTGGGAAAAGGAGTACCTATGACTAAGCCATGCTCAAAATCATAGAGAATTTAGGGCACAAAAATGTTTAGACTATAGCTTAACGGTGTGTACACACGCATTTTAGCCCAGGCTTACAACAACCTTGCCTTTTTGCAGAGGATGTCTGGGAATTTCCTTAGGGCCACTTGCACTGTGTGTCTAATAGTCCAGCACTTGCAGCCACCGGCTTGGGTGAAGGCATTAACATTGAATTTCCTCTTGAGGCACATCTGAGGAGCTGAATGCCTAAAAGTCTCCAGAGCCTGCCCTGCTGCAAAAAAAAAACCCTGGAACATCTCACCCATCCTGCAGTTGGTCCCTGTGATTTAGCAACAGCTTTGTGGAAGCGGAGGAAGGAAGCAAATGGCTCTCCAGGTCACTAACTCTCTCAGCCCCCTTTTCAACTAGATCCAATAAAATTGCCTGCCCGAACGAAAGGCCTGGTTTGTATATGCTCACACCGAAGTGTATGTGTGGTTATCCCTGCGTGCGAAGGGGTTATTGAGGCACGGGGTGTGTTGGTAGCTACTTTCCTGGCTACTTGTGCATGCTCACAAGCACATCTCCTAGCACAAGGCAGACACACACGGGCTCATGCCTGAATAGGGCTTGAAAGGGTTAAAGGCAATAGTGTGCTTAGGAACAGCTTGTTTGCACCGCATGGGTTGATATTTTTTTGTCAGCCCTGTGACCTGCAGGCACACACCTGGTCCCAGGGTCAAGTTACAGCCAGGATCCCTGGCCCGAGGGTCAGGACCTGGCTGATGATAAGAGAGGGAGGCCCTCCTTTGGCAAAAGCCATCACTTAAGGAAACAAGAGAATATTAAGGAATATTAGATGTCACTCCGTCTTCCTTTAGGCTTCATTTCCCTTCCTTTAATTATCACGAAAGGTAAACACTAAATATTCCAGGGAGTCACGGTCAGAGGAAACTCCATGAGCTGCACATTCATTTATGGCCTTGCTGTGAGTGCACGGGGAAAAAAAAGAAAAGTTAGTGAGCTGCCCTTATTAAACTTCACTTAGCTACTGTTAATTACGAACCTAGATTGAGACTGAACAGCTCTAGATTGAACATTTCAGCTCTTCCCTACTGCAGCATCATTTAAAAACTGTAACAAAATGTCAGAGAGGAGAGACCATCTGTTTTCTGAGTGGAAGCCCACAGAAGGAAGAAAGAGAGAAAAAACAAGAAACAATGCATGTATAAACCTTCAGCTGATGCTTATCTTTTGGGTGGCTGGCTTGTAAGGAGTTGGAGTGAATTTAGGGAGTTTTATGCTCCGACTTGGCCTAATTTATGCAAATAATAAATGATAGCTAGAGACTAGATGCATTTCTAGCAATATTGTTTTACTTATTTCACGGGCAGGTAAACCAGAGCACACAAAATAAATTAAATACCTTACTTGTAATCATCAAATAACCAGATATTGAATCCTGATGCTCTTTCTTATGTTCTAACCACTAAAAAAAACTGCCAGAGATGTCCCAGAGTGCTTCATAAATTGTGCCCAGGGGGTTATTTTCCTATGACTGAAATGCAGCTGAACTGAAAGGCTGCTGTCAGTCTGCACAGACTCAGCCCTGTAAAATGGGGTGTTGCCAAAGGAACTCATAGGGGAAATTTTCGGTATAGTTGGCAAGGTGTGATTACAGGCTCTGGATTAGTGCCAGGATCTAATGCAGACCTAACACCCTCCTTCCTGGAAAAAGTATGGGCTCTTTAATAGCCCTTAGTTTTATGTTTCACCTGCAAGTAAATGAGTGGCACCAATGGGAGATGGAGGCAGCTACAGTGCAGTGAGCACCATTAAATCTTCCTTAGAGCCGAAACATTTCATACTGATCAGTATTAGCCATTGACCTGATTTGTCAGCCTATCAAACGGGATCCACGTTCCTGGAATTACCCTTCTTCTCTCTTCATTCCCCAAAAATAGTTCACAGCCAGGATTAGTCCGTAGCACATTGGTGCTCAAGGACCCTACTGCAGATGGAGAAATCAACACCAAGCATTGGACTTTGTCTCTAGATTTAATTTGTGTGGGTTTTTTATTTTTTTCCTCCTTTTTTTTCTTTGGGCCTGTCTTGAAGAGCTGGGTTCAGAAAGCTCACCTTCTCAGAAAGCATGAGACATGATATCATCTAGTTAAAACTGTCCACTTTGGAAAGACAATGTGACTTTAAATCTCTCTTGGCCCTTTGTAATAAATGTTATAGTTTAAGCAAGCAATGTCTTTCCATTAAAACTATAAACTTCAGTAGAATAATTAAGACTGATTTAAAGTAAAATTAAGTTTGTCATGTGGCAGGTGAAGCGGTGCTATTAATTTCAACTGCATATTTGTCAGCAATAGATGAGAGAAAATGGGGGGCATGGGTAAAGAGGGCAGAGTTGTAAGTCCTTTCAGGCTTTTGGTCAAGTTGAGGGTGGAGAATGAAGAATATTTCAACTCTTTGTGGGCTGTATACTGTCATTTGCCTTGTAAGTATGACACAAAGTCTTGCATCTGTTCTTGACAGTAATACAAAGTAGCTATTATCTGTAATGTACTGGATACAAGGGAAAAGGGGGGAAAGGGGAAATGAAGATTTAAAAAGATGTCCCTTCTCATTCTTTCTGTCTTTTCAATTTTACCCTTTATTTAAAGCTACTGTATACTTTACTTATGAATTCTATAATTTCTAAGCTGCCCATATTTGGAGCTCCTGTGGAAGGTATTTATCTAGTCCTTGCCATTATTGAAGGGGAGTCATTTCCCTGACACTGGTTTTGGATGCAGACAAGATGACACAACCTCTTCAAAACTGTCTATGGTAATGAAATTGCCTACTAAGGACTACTCTAGGATCCACTTTCAGGCTGATTTATGATTTCATATTCAATTTTAGCTGAAGCCTAAACCTGAGTAAGACCAGCCTGATCAAGTGCCCGCATCTAGTAGAGACTAGTTTGGGTATGAGCCTACGTTGCATCCTCCACTGAGATTATCAAAAAGGTCTCATTATTATAGTCATCAACCATCTCATTTCCTGCCAAGGAATATTGGCGTGAACTCTCTCCAGAGTCCATCAGTGCCCTTGATCCTGAGAAATTACTGTTGAGAAATAGAAATAATTACGTTCTCCTCCTCCAACCCAGATGTGGTATCCATATCTTGACAGCTTTTCCTGTCCGACGTCAGCCAAGGGAGTGAAACACTAGTACCCAGGGAAGGATTTCCTTTTTCGAAATCAATAAATTCTAATTGCCAATCATGCAAATAAATATGCCTTGCTGGAACAATGTTATAGTCCACCAGGACCGAACTGCATTAACTCATTGAGGAAACTTCATCCTCTGATTGCAGATTGAAGTGAATGAAAATGTCTTTTAGGGGACCCTGCCACCCTGGTTCTGATGATTGAATTCTAATTAAATACATATTACTTTTACCATGCTTATTAATGACAAACACATCAACCTTCCTGCCGGAAAGCGAACTAAAAATCCAATTTGAATAAAGAATTGCAAATGCCCTGTGTAAAACACTGCACACAAAACAAACCAGATGTTTCAAGCTGCAGAGGGAGAGCTTTACAGAGCAGCTGGGAGAATTTTTTTTTCCATCAGCCATTGGTAAAGATATACATTGCCAGCACGCAAACTGCTTCCATTTTTAATACTCATATAATTGGTTTACTCCTGTAACCAATGCAATATGAAGTCAAAAGGGGGGGAGTGAAGGAAAACAAGGATATTGGTCAAAGTTTATAAAGGTCATGGGGTTTGTGGATGGGGAGGAGAGTGGAGGAGGACAGAGGTTATTTTTCCCCATAAAGCTTTCTTATTTACTGCAAGGTTGTGAAGTTTGGAAAAAAATACTAATAAAATTTATTGCCAGGGGTTGTAAGAAGATCATACCTTGGTTCTATTTTCAGCTCCAAACAGATTATAGGACAATGGAGCATAAATGGAAATTAAAACAGATTTAGAACAGACGTTAGGAAGCACTTTTTCACATCGAGGATAATAAATGTGTGGAATGGCCTATCAGGCAAGGTTGTAAAGGCAAAGACACTGGGATCATTCACGCAACAACTTGGGAAATAGCGCACTAAAATGGAATGAGTCTGGATGGTGAGGCGGTCTCTGTTTAGATTCCTGGGATGTTTCAAATTTGCACATTCGTTTCTTTTCCTTTCCTTTTCAAATGACAATTTCAGCTATGATTTGTTGTTGTTTCAGGCAGGTTTGTCAATTGCTTTTCCTGTGAGGTGGAAGATTGCACTTTATTCCCATTGCACCTGCCTTGAGCGCTTATGACAAGGTGTGCAAGACAAGAGGACCAGCTTTGGGAAGCCTCTTGGAAGAGCCTGAGCAGAAAGTGGACATCTTTCCTACTTTGGGAGTGGATAGATCTACCGCCAGCTCACATGGTCCATAGAGGACATACTATCCTTTTCCCCAATTTTTGAAAATTTTCCATGAGTTTCACTCCTACGGACATCCCAGTAGGGTAGCTCATTCCTGCTCATGCTGTGTATTCTTATATTAATTTCAGGATACCATGGGAATACCTTCATCTAATGGAGAAATTCTGGGAAAGATATAGAACTCCCAGGCACTTACATTGTTTCCAGCACTGCTTTTCTAACTTGCATATCTAAACTACATAATTTTAGGCTAAAATGACTGAGTGGCTTGCACAAGTCCCTCATTTCAAAGTGTATCTCCACTTTGCCTTACTATTCATTCTCCCCACAAGAGTCTCAGAGTTAAAGTATGGATGCAGTGGGAAGGAGAAGAAGGATATCGCAAGCCAGAGACCAGTCACTTAGCATGCACCTTCCTGTTCTTCACTCCTTGGGCCATCTGCATCTCTTTCCAACCACACAAGACACAGTAACCACCTTCATAAGTTGGTTATGTTACCTACCTAACTGTACATCAAGCAAACCCTACTGCACCCAAAGACACTAGGAGTTCTGGGATGTCTTTGAATGTTCCCAAATGGCTCTCTGCCTTTCTTAAAGAGACCTAAGATTTGATCAGAGGTCAACAGAATTCAAAAGCTTTGAGGAACTCATCTAAGGTCATGATGGTGAAGTCTTTTGAGGATTGTGTATGTGCAGAGAGGTGAATTTTGGAGATTAAAGTTTGATCAGTACCTCCCCAAATTTACTTAGCCTCGTATCTTGCCATTTGCCAGAAATCAGTGGGCCCATCTCCAGGCATATTCTGCAATGTTCTGAATCTGGGCAATAAATGTGACTTCTAATATTAACTTACAGCTCGTAAACACAAACCCTCTAGGCTGCCCTTCCTACACAAACATACTGAGCCTTTGAGGGACTTGCCCTTAGACCTGACTGAAGATGTGGAAAACCAAGGCAAGGGAACACTGAAAACTCCTGAAAGTTCACCAAGTCCAACCACAACCAAGCCAGCAGAAAGGAGAAGGATCTACTTTTAAAAGCCTCACCTCGAATGCTGTGACAGGTCAGTGTAGGTGCAACCTCTGGGTAAATACCAGTGTTCTCCAGAAGCATTATAACAGTTTGCTGCAGCTTCCTTGGGCCAGGTTAGTAACCAGCATTAAGAGATTTCTGCAGAGATGCTCCCAGGTAGTCTGGTCTCACAAGATACTACAAGTGACTTACCGAATATAAAGTGACTAACCAGTGAGTCATAGTCTGAGACACCCATGTCCTTCATGGTGTGTATGTACTCTAATACTATATTCTAGACAAGGATTTCAACGTGCTTTCAAACATAAGTGATCTTGACAAAGCTTCTCTGAAGGAGATAAAACTTGCACCAGAAGAAGTTCAGAGCCAGAGAGACTGCGGGATTTGCCCAGGGTCACAGCACTGGTGAGTCAGTCAGTTGTGGAGCAATTATAGGAATCCTACTCTGCAGCACAAGCACTAAACATCCGCATCACAAACGTACAGAAAAAAATGCATTACTTCACTGCATGCACTGCAATGTAATCATATGTGTGATATTATTTTATTTATTTAGGACAGGATATAGCACTAATCTGACTGAAGAAATCACACCTCTGCAGAAGAACTTAAAAAAATACATACTGGCAGCTTCTCATACTCAAACAAGCAAGGGTGCCACTAGAAATACATAAAGGTATGAGTTTTCAGCAATGAAGATTATTAAAGGCCTGTAAGAAAAAAAAGGGAGACAAGGGTTTGATGAGAACTCAGCTTCCCTGGAAGTACGACACCAACAAACTTCATTCAAAGCCATAGAGTGCATTTATAGGGGATTTATGACAACATTGGAATCAGAAACAATTGTATTGATCACACCAGAACCGGAGAAATTGTATTGTCATATTGATGTCAGTTTTAAGAGAAATAAACTGACTTACCTAACACCTGTATCTTGCTCGGAAAAGCTCTTTCTGATAAATCAAATCTTAGTATACGCATCTTTTGCCAGCTTGATCAATATAGTATTTACATGCATCAGTAAAAAGCACGGGGCTTTTAGTCTCAAAATAATAACTTGTTTTACATCCAGGACTGGGATTCTAGAAAGTGGCAAATCACAGTATCCTGTGTCACTATTATGTTGCAAGAGGTTACCCGAGGGTAATCCCAGCAAAAGCTTTCCTCTGAAGTTTCTCCTTTTAGGTAACTTATAAGAACTGTAACCAGCTGACATCCGCGTAGCTCCGATAGCCACCCTGCAATGTCCACAGGATTCGTGGGGCTCACTTGCACGTGAGAGGTGCCCATGCCAAAGTCTTTTTGCTCTGAGGTGGCAGGAGCAGTGTTCAAACCGCCCAGCGACTGAACGGAGACCGCTCCTGATCAAAACGCACAGTCAGCTGTCGGCTTGTGTTAAAGGAACATTTGGCCTGAGTGGACAAAGTGGGATGCTCAGGGTGGATTACAAACCCAAATCCTGCAGGCCATGATGGCAACTGCACAGAATATCCTTTTTTTATGAAATCAGGCCTAAAAAATTCTCACACAATTTTCTTGTTTTTAACCCCCGCCTCTTACAGCCAGATTTATATTTATCTTTCAATAAAATCATCCCCTGCATTTAATAGTAGCTATTCTAGCATCTGAAGTTAGACTAATGACATCCCACCAGCAGCGTTTTAACTGAATGCAAAGGAGGCCTTTTTGCAGAGCATCTCTTGCACTGAGCGTAACTCCCCCCCTATCATTGGAGTCGGGGCCGGTGCCCCGTGTTTACGGCAGAGGAATGCCGATGAGGGGCTGGAAGTCCTCATTGTCAGCCTGCCACTGACTCTCTGTGTGACTTTGGAATTAAACACAATTTCCCCATGGCTCGCTGTGTCCCTTTTTGTCAAAGCTGAGCCACACTGACAGAGGGTGATGTGTGGGGGAGGTTTACACTACCACTGCAATTTCATGTGCTATCCGTATCCCGTGGACAAATAAATACATTCACTTCTAAGGACAGTCAGTCCGTGCCATCCATCATCACTATAGACACATAGAGGGGAAAAAATGGTTGTGAAATATGCCCAGAATTTGAGCTGGTTTTGATACCGGTGGATGAGAAGCCATTTCTCGGTGCAAAAGAGCTGAATGAAAAGCTCGAAACTGTGTAATAATTATAAGACCAGCAAACAGGGGTGCTTTTTCAAGACCATCTACACATTTACTGTGTTATCATTTCTAATTCATATTAATCAGAGGGTTCGTGAACTAGTAACTGAGAGCCATTTGTAGCATAAATAACTTTATCCGGCTTCTAAAAATACACATATTAAATATGAAACAATAGGGTTAAATCTAAGCAATATGTTTAGGTAATTAACCTGCTGTTTCCACAGATTAATTTAGTCTATACAGGTGGTAAGACAGTGCCCATCACGGTGGCATGAAAACACCGTTCAGAGTTTAAGAGACCAAAGAAGAAGATGAAGCTCTGTAAACTGTGTTTCTTTCTCTGGCTGGTAGGTAGTTATTAAAAAGGCATCACCACTGTATAATTACACTACAATAGCACGGTAACTACAGCATATTTACAGTCACTCTCTAATAACAGATAACCCACATACTTTTTCTCCCGGTGATTTGCCAAGTGGAAGCAAACCCAATTTGAAACCTGCTTTTGCGGCTCGATGCAGTCTCTTCTCCCCGTTATTACACTGCTGTGAACAGCAGCCTCGGACTGTCAATATCTTCCCTGCCACGGTTTACACGGGTAATTGTTATTATATCAGACCATGAAAATTGATGGTGATAACACACTCTCGAGGAAGGCCCTATACATGTCAGTTATTCAAAATATGTCTCATTAAATAAATATTTACAAGACTTTTGTTATTTAGCTTATAAACTGTTTGGACTGAGGCAGCTTTTGAGCGGTTGAAGAGCGTTCCAAAGAGTTACTGCAGATTAATCCATGTAAACCACACCACTGTGCTAAAAATTGCTATGGTGGTTCCTAACTGCCAAGTCTATATCCTTCCAGCCTAAGAAATACAGGACATATTTTCCTTTGTAATAAAATCTCTCGATAAAAGCAATAAAAAAATACTAGTCCAGAACATGTGATTATCCTGGGGGGGTGGAGGGGAATCATACCCATGGGATGACAGGGAAGTTGGCTCATTCTTGCGGCTGGGAGAATGGATAAGGGTTCGGATTATCTGAGCTACGGAAATAGGGGGAACCTTTAAACAAAAAGAGGGACGAGGAAAGCTATTCGGTTAATAGTCTAGTAATAATAACTATTCAGTTAATAGCTTAGTAATAATTCAAGAATAATCAGTCATCTCCAAAACAGGTTTTATTTTGTCCTGGAGAAAGCCAAAGGACAACACCAATAAAAGAGAAGTGGGGGTGTGGGGAGGTGGTGGGGTGGAAAAAGCCAGTCTTTTTTCTTAGCTTTTCAAGCCCCCCAGATCAGCGCTGTACAAGGATTTCGAAATAGCCAAACTAATGAGGCTACATAAAGCAATAATGATGAGGCTCTGGGAGGGCAGACTCTTTTCACTCCTAAAGATTTTTTTCTCAGCAAGCCAAGTTTCCTGGCATAAAACCCAGAGAGCAGGGATGTTTTCCATGCTCGCAGGGTCAGGCTTGTGAGTGTGCGTGTGTGCATGTCTCTGGGTTTCACACTGTGCCTCAAGCAGAGTCATCCAAGAAGCAGCAGTGCTTTTTGCCGCGCCGGACGTCTCCGGAATGCCAGCTTTCCACGAGAGGGAGCAACTCACCAGCACAAAAAAAAACCCCTTTTCCCAGACTAACCACCAAATTCACTTGGAGCTCTCAATTTACACAGCTGACAGCCACCTTGATTTTTATCAGTTCTACTAGATTTGAGAATCATATACCCATTACTGATTTTTCATGCCTAAAGTCACACTGGCTGCGTGTTTATTTATGCATATCAGGGGAGAGTTAAAATGGACATCACTCATTTAGAGAAGTGATCCCTTCAATAAAAAGGAAACGTTCATGTTTCCAGCTTTGCAACAGCTGCTGGGCTAATTATTAGGATGCAAAAATGATGGATTTACCAAAGCAATCAACTGAAGGCTTATTCTGTTGGTGCCGAGTGGAGGGGGCCTCAGCGCTGTTGGGGAATTGAAGCCGGGAGGGAGGTAATTCTAGATTTGCCTGAAGTGTGCTACCCGTGGAAGGTACTGGCTGCTATTCAAGCTTCCTTTCCCTGCAGCCACCCCTTTTCCTCCCTAACTGGAGAGCCGGGAAGCAAAAACAGCTGTCAAAAAGGGTTCAATGTTATTGATAAGCCCTTTGTGTCAACCAAAGCCCCTCCACTGGCAAGTCCAAACAAAACAGCTCAAAATCTGCGTATCGGTGGAAAAACATGTTGGGCCGCATGTGGAATAAAGCAACAAGAAGTAAGTGTGAGTGTAACAGTCACAGTCGATTTTTACAAATGACTGTGCAATCCGTGGAGGAAATCCCCGGAGGGNACTTTAAGCATGCAAGTTGAACTGCAGGAGAAGGCAAAGCGGTTTCTTCCCTGTTGCCCACTCCACTTTTGCAGGACATGGGACAGGCAGCATGAGCACAGCTGGAGGAAGGTTTGGTCCCAAGCGTAGGTTCTTGTCAAGGGTTTCATTCTTCTTCCTGGCCTGATGGGCTCAGGTTTGGGAGTCACAGCTAAGCCCTGTACTGAGTTTCAGAAACCTGGCTTGCATTTGCACCTCTGTGTTTTATAGAGATTATTATCTTGTTCTTCCTGTGGCTTTCTGTTGTTTCTCCTCCAAGGCAGAAAAGAGCTGAGGTGTCACGGAGTCAGAGAAAAGCTGACCAAAGCTGTGATTCCAGATCCTTTTCTAGTGAAAAATGGGCCAGTTAATAGTACCAGTGAGCCTGTGACTTTATCTATAGGACATACCCAGCATAGATGGATTTGGAGCAAACTTCTGCAAATCAAATCTTTCTCCCCAGAATGACTGGAAGCTGCACTGATTTGGAAAAGGTAACTTTTCTCTGCAAGTAATATTCATTTTTATATAGTCTCACCCTGACCCAACCCATAGTCAATGCAAATGTCAAAATACATAAGAAAGTGCATTAGAAAATGTGCTTCCTACTGGAAAGAAGAATAGCTCTGTTGTCTCCCAAGAAAAACTGGAAATGTGAAACTCTTGGTCCTATTTTGCATATGACATTTTCTCAAACTCTTGCTTTCAGAGAAACAGAGTAGTGACGTTTAAACCAATAGCCAAACTATGTGTTAATTTGAAATTTATTTTACATCCTTTGGACTTAATAGCCAGCTTTCAGCATTCATGATTCCAGGCTGGAAAGTCCTAACAGGCATCTGGGGACAATTCCTGCCCTGTATGCATGTCTGTGCATTAGGGGTCACAAGGCATGTCCAATACATTAAGACCATGACGGTTACAGCCCAGCTATGTAGGTTTGACTCCAGTTCAAGCTACAACAGCAGCAGCACTGGAAGTCTAGAGTTTAATCACTGGTGTGTCAGCCAGGATGGCAGACATCACCTTGCCAGCAGTGGAAATCATGTGCCCTTTTATTCTGTCACTTATTTTTATCCTTCTTTCAGCATTGCAGTATATGGCAGCACGATATGTTTGCAGTGCAAATGCTGGTCTGTGGTAAGCAGACTGATGCCATCCAAATACATTTGATACCTTTTATACTACACGGTGTCAAGTCCCAATGAGATTTGTCACATGCAAAGTAATTTATGAATTGTTCTTGTTATTTTATGTATCAAGAACCCTTCATAAGAGTCATGCAATGCTATAAGCTTAACTGGATTCCCTCAGCACAGAATCAGGATCTAAAATAAGGACTGGAAATGCCTGGCCTTCAACTTGTGTTGAGGTGATAGGGCTCAGCCGAGAACTGATTCTGGTGATAAAAATCTCCCTTCAAAAACAGAGACCACCAAAGGAGGGCCAGAAGAAGAGACCATGTGTGTAGTTGAAGCTGCTCTTGTTGCCTGATTCACAGTCATCTGAACCAAAAACTGCTACAAGACACCATGATGAGGAACTATGTTTGGCTCTCGTGTCACTGAATTCATCCCAGTGGTTTTAGAAAGAAAAGGGTGGAGCATGAGGGGTATAGATCAAAAAAATATTGGGTGTCAAAGAAATACACCAATTCATTCTATAAGCATAAGGAGTCAACTGATGAAATATTTACAACCAACAGCTCTTGGTTCCTCACCGGGAAGACATATGATCCACTGTCAGCAACTCAACAAGTTTCAAGGCAGGCTCTATAATCTTCAAGACCTCACTACTTGCCTTTAGAGACCAGCAAGCACAGTTTCCTCCTTTCTCAGACAGTGCTGGCATATGACTTGTTCACAGCCGCAGAGGAGGTCAATACCAGACATGAGACTCCAGCTTATGGACTAATCCTACAGAACTTAAGGACTTTCAGGTCTTAGAAGAGCCTCAGTGAAGTTCCCGTCATAGTTTCTTGATCCAATGTCCAACCTCTCAAACTAAATTTTCTACATTAAAGGCCCTAGAACTTCTTCTCATCATAGGTGAAGTTAATTCTATGTCTGTCTTCAACAGCAACCACAACATCTCTTCCAACAAGAAGAAACAAAAGTACTTAATTCTGCTTTACCTCATGAAATTTGAAGGTCATCTGGGAGAACCTTGAGTTTACTTTCAGGAAGATGCCACCACCACAAATCTGGCCAGATGCTTGTGAGATGATGGTAGAGGGAAAGGATTTTTTTACTTCGTCTCACTCCACAGTTCCTACATACTCCAAGCCCCAGAAGTGCCCTGCTCCCTGCCCAAGCCCACAACCATTAGCAACTAAGACTAAAATAGCTGCACAGAGTATGCTGATGATCCATCTCAGGAAAAGGAACAGCCTTAAGGAATGCCTAAAAGAAACTAGTGACATGCTAACCCATTTTTACAAGTGCACTTGCCCCATTTTTATATTTTCCAGCTATCGCTATGAGAGACAAGATACTGGACACATGATCTTACTGACAGAGCTCTTCTTAGACTTAAGAATTTTACAGAGAAGGAGTGGCCTTATTTCTATTCTACACTCTTTTTTTTTTCCAATTTTTGAAAATTCATCCAGAAAAAACAAATAGGAGATATTCTGGTGTATTTTTGGTGCCAAGCAAACAAAAACTTTTTTTCCCCCCTTTCTCTCTCTCTCTGGTGGAAAGTAGAAGATGCTTTAGCTCTACATTGTGCATTGGGTGTAAGTGCTGTATCAGAGCTTTCTGATTTTGAAAATAAATGTGCTTAAATCAATGACGACAATAATAACTCAGCTGCAGTGTTATTCAATAATGCTATCTAGCTTTGAAAGAATAAGGCCATGCATTCCCGTGTAAGCATAAATGAATGGCTGGTTGTATGTATACAGCTACCGGTATCTGACACATTATCCCAGAAACATAATATGAACAAACTCATTCAGGAGTTATATTCTGAAGTTAAATTTGCACATTTGTAATGTGTGATGTTTATGTGCTTGTGTCTAGTCTGGAAAAGCTGATCCATAATGCCCAATTTAGAAAAGAAGATGCAAAATCTGACCTCGAGTATAGGGAAATATCCCATTTCTAATGTTTGGGAACGTTCCTATTTAAGGAA
>VXBO01000989.1:139688-151121 GCA_013400135.1 Rhinoptilus africanus
AAAAAAAAAAAGGCTAATAGAGTGTGCTAACAGTCAACATTACCTAAATGTTGAAATTATTAAACCGACAAAGGAATGGGTAGTTAACGCAAAGGTTGGAATAATGTATTTAATGTAATTAATCTCCCCATGTCTTGATAGAGCCAGGGCAGGGCCCCTAAATCAATGTTATGTTTGTGGTGTGATGTAGCACAAAGGTACAAAAAGTTAAGGATGGAATGTCAGCCTTAACTTTAAACATCCTTTTATTTGTTAGACTGTATAACATAACACTAACCTTACTTAAACGTTGTATTTGGTGTGTTACATAAAACCGCGGTGTGTAAAAGGAGGTAACTGAGTAACATTCAATCAGCCACACAAACAAAGACGACTTTCTTGCAGACTTTGAAAGGGCTTTTGGAAACGGCTTTGTTAAATACCAGTAGCAAGGATTAAAGATTGGTCTACCTCTATTAATTAATTCCCAGCATCCAGACCCATCCAGTGCCAGCCTGATTAGATTTTGAATAAGCAGCAGACTTCTGTCTGCTTTCCCCAGTTATGGCTCGAAAACCTAAACTTCTCAGCCTGGGGAAGCTGCTTGTAACAGTGTTTAATAAAGTTCCCTTTAAACTCAAGGTAGAAAGAAGAGACAGGTCCCAGCAGCCCTTTTTGCAGCATTATTTGCATATTGGGTTAGGCTACTTAATAGTCTCATTAGCACCATCTGTTGGGAACCCGCTAATAATGCAACCCAAAAGGTAATGCTCTTGAGATGTGAGAAATCACAAGGACAGACCCACAGCACGGACAGGGTTTGTTTTCAGGCCAGTTAGGATTCAGAGATCACGAGTTTGACTGTACTCTGGCCTTTCCAGCTCCATCACTGGTTGCAACCAAAAAAAGCTCAGAGCACTTTACTGATTCTCTACTCACCAAGGACCACGAAGCTGCTGCGGGACTTTGATCCACCACATTTACAGCAAGCAGAAAACTGCTCAGTTCCTTGCAGGAGCGGCCCAGCACTTCATGGTACGGTTTTGGGGAGAATACTCCTAGACCAGGAACGTGTTAAAAGAGGCCACCCAAGCCTCATGACACGTAGCAGCTTTCCAAACCTGGTGGCCTGCCGCAGCAGATGTGTGGGTCTCTTCCGGAGCTGTTAACTCGCACACCCACGGCGCAGGTGTCAGCACATGGTTTAGCAAACTGGAAGGGTGAAAGAGCTGGGTTTTTTTCAGCAAGTAAACCCAAAGTGCCTCTTGCAATAACAGCAAAGTATATAAGCTCTAAAAAGGTGGACATTGCCAAATTATTATTGGAGTCCAAATCAAATGTCACCGCTCGGTTTGTTTTTACAGTTGGCCAACCTCAGGATGGAGATTTAAATACCAAAGGCAAGGCTCGCTCTTTGGCCCCATGTGAACTGGACTTTACCCACCAACAGCCAAGGGACTGGTGAGTGCCCTGGGCAGAGCACACACACGTCTGAAATCACAGCACGCTGCATTGCTAAGGGAGCCGGTGGAGCTCACCAGGGGTGGTTTTGCTCTTCACCCTTCCACTTTCAGCTCTCTTCGAGCCCTATACCGCATCCAATTGCTTATCCTTCAGTATTATGTTACATGGAAGAATCAGTGAAAATATTTCACATTCATTCTTTCAGTACAGGTGGTTATGCTATTAAATGGAAATTAATACAAATTAATATGAACCAGATGAATTCCTTCCTTTCATTCTGGATTCTTTCCTTTTTAGTAAGCCCTTGTTCTCTCCCCTCAGACCTCCTGGATTCATATTATTTTTAGATATTGTGCTAGTAGGTAAATTTGGAATCCAAATCTACCCCTGGAGTATTGATTTTTCTGGATCAGTTTCATTTTCCACTAAATAATATATCATCTCAATTTCTGCTTGCACAACCAGCCTAAGCTAAGGTGTGTCAAGAGTGGAAGCCTGAACTTCTGTTTCCAGTGCTCGATTTAAATCACACATATTATTGCCTAAAAAAAAAAAAAAGGTTTTTTTTTTCTTTAACTTTTTTTTTCTTTTTTGGCAAAATGTTTAGTGGTTTCTAAATTAATCTGAGCATGATGTTCAGTTCCAGGGACCATTGTTGACTTCTTTCCCAGCCTCTCTTTTTCTGGAATTCTCCTTTTTAGGCGAGAACAGCTGTGCTCTTATATCTCTGCAATGTGGCCGTGTTACAAAGGTGAATACTTTTGCATTTGTTCCATCACTTTCTGTTTAATTCAAAAGTAATTGCTGATACATTTTTGTAGGGCTTTTGGGGCTTAGAAATTATGGGATGAGGTTAGCACAGTAGTTCTGTTTTGTTCATAAAAGAATGTAGAATGGATTTGTTAAAAAAAGTTATCTAAATTACTCACAGAAGGTTCAGTACAGGCTATTTAAGGCCTCCATCCTTTAATAGGATTCATTTGCATCATGGCAAGGACTAAACGGTTCCAATCTAGACTGATGCCCCTCTCTTCACATTCCTGTGAAAAGACATAAAATGATATTTCCTGCCATACAGCTTTTTCAGGCTAAATATATGACAGAGGCCGAAGAAATTGAGACATAGAGGGGTGGAATGGCTGATGCAGCAAGTTAATGGAAGATGTGCTGCTTTCTGGTTTATGATGTTGTCTCTGGAGTAGCTTGTTTCGGAGGATTATTTTATGTGGGTGGTGATACCTTTGTGTATGCATTCTGAGAGGAAAAAAATCCATAATCCTTTGCATGTCCCACAGCTGATGTGGTCCTTCTTGGAGAAAGCTGTCTTGATTGTCCAAAGAGAGCGAGTGAATCCAAATATTCCCAGTGTTATTGCCAAAGTTGTGTGGTCCACAGTTGTTGTTTCTTCATGTTCAAAGCAAAACAGACGTGCATGAGGAATATATGTGTATGTGAACATTGATCATTTCACCGAATGGAAAAACTGAAGATGCAGGGTAAATTCTATTTCAGGTCAAAACAGTGGGAAAATGCTATTTTGAAAAATCTGAATCTTTGATCAAAAGTATTTTGGGAAGGAGGATAGATGGAAAAAGACTTATATAAACTTTTCCAACTTTTCTCTATCTCTCTCCTCATAAATACATATGCATGTCTTTTTCCTTTAAATATGGGACAATGGACAAATATCCATATATTTCAAATCTAGATATAAAAGATAACTTTAAAATTTTTAATTCCCTCTTTCTCATTTTTTTGAGCCCAAATAATTTATGAATTATGCCCTGAACTTGCTTTTAACATCAGTGTCCCTGGACCTTAATTGGACATGCAGCTATTACCTACTGAAAAATCATTGCCCTCCTTGATGCATGCTGGCAAATTCCAACCCAACTTCCACAGAAGAGGAAGGGTTCTGAAATACATTTTTGTTCTCTTCATGGAACACATTTTTTTTTTGCATTTAGTGTGCTTTACTGCTTAATAACATATTTATAAGAGCTCCCCTACCTGTCTCTTTCTGGAATTATAAAACACATGTACCCACCTGCAGTCTGCAATACTAGTATTTACAAGCTTATATAGGGATTGCAATATTTTCCCTACAAGTTTGTTCTGTATTTTTCATTTCCAGCTGCTAATAGCTCATAGAAAGTAGAAGATCTAGAGGTAAAGGTGTGACTTAACCACATACTATAAAACTCTGAAAGTCCCCACTGTACTTTAATGTAAAGGAAATTCACTTTTCCCCAGGCAGTAACGTTTATTATATCTGCATATGCTCTAGAGCTCTAGTGACTGTTTAGGTGACACAGCAGAGTTAATGACACTATTAGATGCTGCTGAAATCCAATGCTGCATGTTACCTACCAATGTAACGCACCCCCTCTGCAAACTTTGAACGTCCTTGAACAATTTGGTTTCTGCCCTTTTCTTTTTTCTTGGTTTTTGGAACTGTGTCCATTCAAATCAATTATCTGAGATTAAATGAGGAAAGGAAAAGCATTTGGCTGAATAAAAAGATATTGAAGAGTAAGGAAGAGGGAGATCTTTCCCCAGAAGTGAAAGTCAATGGGATGGATTTCCCCACAGGAAGTTGTAAAATTTTATTCAACACTAAAATGGACAACTCATTAGCAGAATACAGTGTAGGGATCTATCTATTCTGTCAATATGGGACAGACTAGCAGTCTTATTTCATATTTCTAGCATACTTAAGTTGATGAACTTCAGCAGACAAATTGCATTGAAATTTTCATTGAAACTTCAGAAAAGCGTAACTAACCCTAAAAAAAATTCTCTTGATGGCCATTGCCAGAGCACTTAAGCAAACTGGATTTGTCCTACATAATTCAGTAGTCATCACTTTCCTTTAGATGTTTGTTAGGCGGAAAGCCAGGACAGGCTTTTTCACCTCCCAGGTCTACCTGGTAGCTCTGACCACTGCTCTTGTGGAGTCCATCCATGAGAGACTCCGAAAATCTCCATTTCATTCTGACGCAGAGTAAGAACTCGGGTTTTAATCACAATATAATTGTCTGAAAGGAAAATTATCTCCATTACTGCCCTATTTGGGAAATACTATCCTGAATAAAATGAATAGAAGTTAGTCCAATACTATGAAAGAAAGCCTGCCTGAACTGTGTAATTTAAGGATATAAAATTTTCAGGAGAGCCATTGCTAGACATTTAGGCAAAACACTTCAATTTAAGCATATTCTTCATTTTCCTAGAATTAATATGTTCCTTGAACAGCAGAGGAATCTCATTAAAATAACTTTCTCATTAAAAAAAATCCTCCTAATTCCCATTACGCATTTAAGTGTGTGTTTTGAATGTGTGTGCATATATATATACACACATACATACATAGTGAAGTATGAGAACAAATACCAGATGATAATCCAGGTACTACAAGATAGAATGAACCTGGTGTGTTGCCTATATGAAAAAAAAAAAAAAANTGTGCTCTCATTTCTGCAGGTGTATATCCCGAGGAGCTCAGCTGACTTCCAGGAGAGCAGAGCTTCCTAGTCTCTTGGTATTTCACGTGTGCCAGTTTCACTGGTCCTTCATAATTTGCATTAGAGCAGGTCATTATCACCCACTTCCAATGCTTTGATATTTTGATGTGTTTCACATGATTTATGATGTCTTTTTTGTTTGTTTGTTTGTTATGTCTTAATAGTTTCTAGTTTAGAAAGTGGCATTTTTGCTGCACTTTTAGGATGATCATGTTTCCACATTAATTTCTATCAAATTTTCTGGTTTCCTTGATCATATTTTCAACCTTTTTCTCTCATGTTAGAGGGTAGGATGTAGCAGACCCTACAGATATTTTTGCTTTGCATATGTATAGTGAAATGTTTAATTGGGATTAGTCCATCTGATTGTCCAAAAGAATTTTGACCTTCTACAGGCAGTCATAGATTTTGCATAGGTCATTGCAACATGCTGCCATCAATGATGGGGGTTTTTTTTCAGGTCCATGGTATTCTATAGCAGCTATAGAAACACTGTTTCTCCTCAACATATTTTTTTTTCCTATATTCTTTTTTCTTTTAATACTGAATTTTGTTATAAGATAGATTGGAACAGATCTGTACTAAGTTTTTCTTTGGTTATGCTTTTGTACATTAAAATCAATGTATTGCACCTTTTTCATCCACTTAAAAAGTCCAGTGCTTGCTGATAGCCTCAGGTCTATAAAAATGGAATGTCCTTTCTTATAAGGTTAATTAACAGCTCTGCTTGAGTGGCTTAATTGAGTATAAATTTCCTATTATTCTTACACACCTCCAAAGGATTCAATTTCTTTTTCTTTTTTTCTGGGGGGAGCGTTGTCTTACATTTTTTTCTTTTTTTTTTTTTTTTTCATTTTGCCCTTTCCAATTTGTTTGAAACTTGGCTTAAGGAATAGGGCAACAGCTCAAGCTCCCTCTGTCATGGGTCCCACACAACAGTTGCCCACTGACACCATACTTGATAAATTTACATTTTTTAATTGAGCTCCCAAATACAACAAACAGCTGTGCTTGATTGAAAAATGTACCTTTTGACTCGTTTCAGTGGTACCAGATTCGGATGAACACTGTACCTACAGGATTTATTCCTACTGTGTCCATCACGGTCATAATGACATTTTGATGAAGAGTGCTAGATGGGACCATGACTAGTAGATTCAAATGTCAGTTTGATTCCTTCATAGACTCATGGAACTCAGCAGTTCTGCGTCTGATAGTATTGTTCAAATCACTAGTTGATAGCATAACTGTGGGATTCCATTCCTTTCTTTACCATTATCTACAGGCATCTTCTTTCTGATTACTTACAGCTCTTCTGGGGTTTGAACAGGTTTTTGGCTAAAAAGGTGTGGCTTCTTGTCTGTGCTGATACAATTTGAGGTGGAACCATGTCAATATTTTGGGTTTATTTTGCATTCTCAGCATATAAAATCCCTTCAGTTACTATGGTCCTGGATGGGACTGCTGTATGAAAGGCAGTCAAGCAGGTTAGAAGAACTGAAGGATCTTTTTGTAAATTGAAGCCTGGTCTTTCTGGGGACAGGGATCTCTGTCAAAAAATTTTGTCACCAAGTTGTGCAAAGCAAAGATGTCTAAGAGTGCTTTCCCTAACTCACTGAAATGGTTAGTTAGCTTTCCAATGAGTTAAAAGTATTCAAATTTTCTTTCCTTTCCTCCTTTTTCCATCTTTTCAACTGTTTCTTCTTCCTTTCCCTTTTAAAACCATACTTGAAGCCTGCACATGTAGAAAGACAGATAACTAAGAGTCTCAGTCAGGTTCGTTTCACTTCCAAATACTGCAACCCAGTCCCAGGCTGAGCCGAAACTGATCTTGTGGATGACCACCACCATATCAGATGAACATGATCTGAGACATAGAGCCCCGTTACTTCCGCAAGGCTACTTCTGCAAAAATAACTTCAACATCCACTGTCCAAAGAGACAGAAATGTAATCATCCATACAGTCTCGGAATAGCCCTCAAAACACTATCTTCTCATAGCCAAGGATTTTAAGCCCACCTACTCGATTGTAGCTATCTCAGCTTCCACTGATCCCTTTGAGCTTAGATGACCTCACCAGGGTTACAAGGAAGCAAATGGAAGCTCAAAGAATTAACTTTCATGTTAACACTTTTAATACTGGGCCATCCTTTCTCTATATCCTTTTCCCCACAGTGTGCAGAAGCAAGCTATAGCCTAAAGCGGGATCAGACATAGTCACTCCCCTAAAGCTGTTTTCTCCATGCATGCACTAGTCTAAGGAAAAATGCACCCAACGGGTACAGAGGAAGTATTTTTCTTCTTGGTGCAAATATCAGGTACAAGAATGAAGCTGAAGCGGTTTTCACATGTCACCCGACTCAGAGATGAAAGCATCTCCTTATCAATATGCAGAGTTTGGGTGTATTTTATTTTTCATGATGTGGCAGTGTAAACAAAAAGCCCACAAACATGCACCAGTAATGTCAATTGGAACATTTGTATTCACCGATTTTCATAACTGACTTGCTGTCAGGAGGCATTTGTATTAATATTTGTTTGATGTTTAGCAAATCTCCCTCTCTGTTCTTCTGATGAAATATTAAAACTGGGTTCTTTTGAAGACATTTTAGCTGCAGTCTAGTGTCTGGCATTCTTTGCAAGCGTTTGCAGTCCAAAGCATAACATATCGCTAATATCAGTTCTAGTCTCGCTCCAGGAAAAAGGGTAGGAAAGCTGCCTTCTACCCAGTGGGAGCAGGACCTAGCTCTTACAGGGAAATGTATTCAGCACGTACCTCCTGCTTCTCTCAGCTCTTCTCAAAAGATGTGAGTTATATTCTGCAAATTCACAGAGGCTTTTAACTCATGGGGGAATAGGGTCACTGCAAACACTGGAATTACTTGCCTGGGTAAAGCGTGTGACCGAAAGAATTGTATTGAAATTGTCAGCTGATCCTGGAGATACACCAGTTTTCACTAGGAACAGATCTAATATCGTTTCATTTCACCCAACTGCATTAGTTTAGGTCACACAAGTGGAGAGTCCGATACTGTGGAAAGAACCAGCATACAAAGTTTGAAGGAGTTCAGTCACCGCTGACGACTATGGGAGCTATGAGAAAAGAGGAAAAGGTGGTGAAAAAGAACTGAGTCGGTAGATAACATCAGCACAAAAAATATGGCATCAACCCTGACCTGGAGTAAAATCCACTGAGCACAACGTCCTAAAGTCAGCCCAGGAACAATAATCATGACCCTTGCCAGCAGCAGATTTCACTGGGCACGACATCCTAGCAAAGGGGTAACTGGATTTAGATCATTCCTCTGACCCATACTTTCCAAATTAGCAGCCACGGGGATTTAGTTTATTTCCTTGGTGTTTTGCTTTGTTGAGAATTTGCACCTCATTCTCTGACCACACGTATAGTTTAACCAGAATCCCATCTTTAGCTTATTATAGAAAGAGAGTTGTGTAATTCAAAAGAGGAAAATAAAGTTGAAAAGACAGACCAGAAAGGCTGGCCTGCAAACACTAACATTTTCCGCTCCCAGACAGCAGCTTGCAATCCTGGTGGCCTGTCTTCAGCTAAATCAAATATTAAGCTACACTTGTTAGTTTACCGATTGGAAATTTCTTGCCTTAGCATCTTTCTCTCCTTTTATTTTTTTTTTTAATTGTTGTTACTCTGCTTTGCCTGAAAGCTGCAGCATCTCACTGTTTATTATTCCCACTTCAGTCAAACCCTGTCCAAAATTAACACGTTGCGTTCTGCAGCTGCTTTCCAGACCCAATGATGCCAAAATGCAAGGAAATGTAAAACAAACACATGGAAGCTCTTTCAATTAGCACAGAATTTGATCCTGCAAAAGAAATTAAGCAGCTAGGCAGTTTTACACTGATGAGTAAGCCTAACCGAACATTTATGAAGTTAATCATCTGTTTAAAGTGGGTGCAGGATCAGGTCCGAGGCGAAAATGAAAAAGCTGCAGTAACAAGTGTATTTATGTTCTGTATTCCTTCTGGACTTTTATTAAGATCAAAGAGCCCTCTGAAAAGCAGAAAAGCAAATAGGTTGCAGATGAACGAACAAAAAAAAAAAAGTTTCTAAGCAATTACTGATTTAAAGCATCATTTTTCTTTAAAACTGCTAGTTTCATGGCTGGCACAAACAAATAACTGCATAAAACTCAACTCTCCCTCCTAATTCCTCAAAATTCGTAATAAAAATGAATCAGTAATTGAAAGTCAATGGGAGTTAGGCACCTTTTGTGCCTTTGAAAATCTCCCCCAAAGCCTTTTCATCTATGCCTTGCTGTTCTCTGCCTGGTTTTTATGAGGGTTTATTAAGAAGTAGCCATTTGAGACTCCAAACACAAAGCAAAAAAGAAAAAAAAAAAAAAGAAAAGAAAAGGCAAAAGTCAATAAAATCAGAAAACTAGTTGGTCTGATCAGTGTCAAGTTACATTGTTTTCAGCTTGAATTAACTGTAGCCATCAATAAAACTATAGAAATGGGGAAGTTGCTGTTATAAATTAATGATTATTTGCCGTGAGCCTTAACAGGGCTGTGTGCTCCACATTTTATTGTGATGGTTTATTCTTATTTGGTACAACAGTAATTGGGTCTTAAACATGATAAAGCATCCTAAAGGCTGCATTGGTAGCAGAGCTGTCTGCGGCAGGTTTTTAACTCTAGTTAAAGAAGGTTAATCAAAGCTAATGAATCTATTTTATCCATTGCCACAAGTATATCAAAAAAATGTACCAGCAGGTGAAGGAGCTAAAATATGAATTGTTCAACTGTGAACATACATTTTCAGCATGGTAATTCTGCCAGCCCCTTGTTATATGTTGGATATCTTAATAGTTTTCTGCGCTTCTATGTCTGCCGCTGGCAGAGGAGGGGAGAGGGCTGACACTTGCAGAGAAACAGGGAGAGCTGTCTTGCAGCCTTCGCCGCCAGAAGAGGAGTGAGGCTGTTGATTTCCCATCCTCAGAGCCGCCTGGTGTTCCGTATGACAGCTGTAAGGAGCCCCGTGTTAGGTCCAACTCGTTTGACCAGGCTTTCATTACAAAGCCCCGGTACGGAGCGATGCCGCAGGGAGATGGAAGGTGCCTCCGCTACAGCCACCGTGCGCTCCCCCTCCCAGCAAACCCTCTTCACTGCCCCCCATGGCTCTCTTTCCTCCTCCTTCCCCTCCCCCCAGGCATGTCGTAGCATTTCTTGTAGTTTTACAAATCTGGGGATGGAGTTTGGAGGAAAAGGGCCAGGGCAGCAGATTTGTCTGCATTTGCATGCACGGAGAGAGGGAAGCTTTCTGCACTAGCCACAGTGCAAGATTAGAGAAAATTAATTAAGGCAAGACTGCTACCATCCCACCCTGACAAGATATCCTTCCTCTGTGAGTAGCCCCATCGATTTCACGTGTAAGCTAAGGCAGCAAAGTCTGGCCCTTAGTGATGCTCAGTCGATGCGACGAGGGGAGGAATTTTCCTGGGCACCCTCCAGGCCATCTTTGCCAAGGTGCAAATGCTGCTGCTTGAATTTTGAAGCCACCAGCAAAAGAGAATCAGCTCGGTCCCAGCGAATCCCTCCTCTCTCCTGAGATTCCTTCGCAGGGTTAGGCTGGGAGAGAAGCAGTGAGCACAGACACACGGACCTCGGGCTGCTGCTGAGGCAGCAAGGGGTGGAAGCGGGAAGCATTCGACCTGCCCCTGTAATCCTTCGATCTCTGCGATTACACATTGCAATCCCTGCTTTTTTGGTTTTCCTCCTTTTTTCTTTTTCTTTTTCCTTTTGGATGAATTTTCACCTCAGACTGGGACAAGTGGGCAGAGCCGTTCGGGCAGGTCAGGCGTGCTGGGCGTTGAGCTGACAGAGGCTGATTAAAGGGAACAAAAAATAAGAATAAAGGCAGATGCCTCCGTTCTCATCTGCCCCTGACCAGTACCTTCCCAGTTTCAAGATTTGTGGGTGGGTGGGGGCAAAGTTAGAAAAGGGAGGCTGATATAAAGGAAGGCACAACCCTTTGGAAACACGGGGCGGGGGAAAGCCCAAGGACTAATTGCAGCCTTGACTAGGGAGAGGTGCAGCACAGGTTTCGGCACATCACCCCTCTGACCAGCCCCCCTCACTCTGGCAAGCTATAGCACCTCATCTCCCCCATGTTTGATTTAAAGAGAGAAAAAGAGGAGAAAAAAAAAAAAAAGGACAAAACAACAAACCAACNAGCATTCTTTTGCTCTTTCTTTTTCTTCTCGCGCTGTTTCGGCCGAACCCCGCATCAGGCAGGCACTGGCCCTCTGTGGGAAAGTGAGGCGGCCACAGAATAGATAACTCATTTGAATTCCAGCGACATATTCCTAAATAAAGCAAAAGTGGTGAAGGGGAGAGGGGCTGGAGCCGGGGGCTGTGGGGAGGGAGGGACGGGGACCCAGGGGCTGTGGCTGGTGAGCGAGGGGAGGCTGCCCAAGCTCCCGCAAC
>VXBO01000989.1:152364-159864 GCA_013400135.1 Rhinoptilus africanus
GGGGGGGGCTGTGGGGAGGGAGGGCCGGGGACCCAGGGGCTGTGGCTGGTGAGCGATGCGAGGCTGCCTAAGCTCCCGCAACTGGGACCCCCATCCCATCCCGTCCCATCCCGTCCCATCCCGTCCCACCCTCCGAGACCACAGGCAGGCAACCCTGACTCGAGCCGGCTTTTCCCCATCCCCTCCCTTTCTGCTGAGAAAACAGGAGTTGGCTGAGCAAGTTGGATTCTTGCTGTTTTTGGCGACATCCTCCATCGCGGCCGCTGCAGCTGCTGGTGTTTATTGTTGTGGTTGATGCTCCTCTTGGAGATGGCCATGGTGGGGCGTGGGATCATGTCCAACCCACAGCCTCCTCGCCTCACTGGCCAAGTGTGCCCATTCCCTTCCCTCTAGGGGTGGCAAATGGGGGACATTGCTCCCCTCCAGTCCCCCCGGACAGCCACATTTCAGGAATTTGACTGCTATCCCTGTACTCATTTTAGAGATGGGGAAACTGAGGACTGAGAGATCTTAAAGAGCTCAGCCAAAATCCCACCCTAGAGATGCTGTGTTGGGCTGTAAATGACAGGCAGGGCTTCCTCCCAGCTACCTGCCCATCTCTTCATTTAAATAAAAAAAAAAGAAAGATGATGTTTTGGGCCAGAGGAACTTAAAAACTGGGGTGCAGCTCAGCTTTCCTCTGTGCCCTCTTTAAACGCTCGCCTTTGGTCCGGTGGGGAGGGGGAGCATATTGTGTTAAACTCTGAAGTGTATGCAGTCCTAATATAAGATTTATTTATTACATACATATCAGATGGTTGCAATTTATAGGGCATTTTAGAATTCAGTTACATACATAATTGCCTATAATAAATTTATAGGCAGCTGGACAGATGTAACCAGTCATACTGTAAACAATAATTATATATATAAATATATACTTCCACACCTGTAAATATGCATGTGTGCACACACATATATATAAAGCTAAAATATGGAGAGGGCAGGTTTTTCTCATCTCCTGCACTAGAGATGGCTTGTGCAAGAAGTTTTAGAAGGCATTTACTTTCCCATGCTTTTGACCAGGCATACACAGGACAGATGCATATGTTCTCCTCCACATCCACACTGAGATTCCTCAAAAAATCCTAATTGGACAATCAAGAATAAAAGCTCTAAAAATATATGCAGATCAAAATCCAAGTATTTTCTATTTTCTTGCTAGATTTCTTTTTTTTTTCCCCTCTGCTTTTTAAATAATTTTAGACAATGAAAAAACTACCCTGACATAAAGCATATGTAAACTGCAGGGAGACTGCATAGGTTACATAAATTACAGTGAGGACAGATTTCTGCCAAAATGAAGTCGGCTTCTGTCACATCGCTGTCTAAAACCACAATACTCCAAAATGGAAATTAGCAGAGATTTACAGAGATTCCACAAAGCCGGCATCATTGATGTTTGTAAGGGTAGGATTTGGCCCCGAGTGAAAAATCTGATTTATTGAGTCATTGTGACTGAGGAACTTGCGAGCAACCGAAAAACATTTCCCTTTAGGGACCACAAATCCAGGCCTCCTTTCTCCTTCCACCTCTGTATTAAGTACAGTCTCAAAGACCCTTTTCCCTCCCTAAAATTTTGTGAGCGTGCCAGACTAAATGCAGCCCATCCAAATGAGCCTCCGGCTGCATCAGGAGAGGGCTCCCATCCAGCCTGCCCCAGCAGGGACGCAGGGATACCCTCCACAGGAGTCCCACCACCTTCCACAACCTCCACCTCCTCCAAACATTTGTAGCTCTCGGGAGCAACGGCAGCAGGTGAGAACATGGTGGCTGCTTAGAAAAATAACGCTTTGCCAATTGAACAACACCCTTTAAAATTTCAGCTATTAACAAGTCTTTACAGAAACAGGAACTGCCAGTAACAAACTTGATTTCTAATGTCCCCTAGGTAATAATAACTCTCTAATTTGACTGTGTCCCAACTGGCCTTGTGCAGCAGTTATTGCTTGAAGGGTTTGGAAGGGGTTTTTTTTTGTGCTGTTGCTTTTTTTTTTTCCCTTCTTTTTTCTTTCTTTCTTTTTTTTTTTTTTAAAATTCTCTTTTGGTTTGTTTTCCAGCAGAGAAGTCTCATTTTTTTTTTGAAAAGGGGGAGTGGAGGGCATCGGCGGTGGGGGGGACACACACATGTGGAAATTTAACATGAGAGCTGCTCACTGGAATGAAGATGTTGGGTTTGGCATGAAGATCGCAATCAGCTGGTTGCTTTTCACAATGCTCAAGCCTTTCAGTGAGTAAGACAAGACGGAAGGATTAGGATGTCAAGCCTGTCCTGTCATCTTTGGGGAACGGGGGAATGGAAGGAGTTGCCTTTTTTGGTTATGTCTTCACAAGGCCCAGAGGACAGAAACCTCGCTGGTTAATTAAGGCCAACCTTGGCCCGTCACTGATCAACGAAGTCCTGCTGCTGAAGACAAGCGATACAGCAGGGCTCCACGGGTAATCACCCTGCGCGAGTAGGAATTTATCTCAAGAGGCTTTCATGTGCAACCCCCCGCGCCAGCCAAACGGATGGCTGCACACTTTGGGAAAGTCAGGGACCTTCTCCCAGGCAGCTGTCAGGAGATGCAAAAGGACCTGGAATGAGCTGACTTAAGCAAACCGTATTTAAAAGGCTAAAGGGAAATTGAGGAGTGCGTTTCTCTGGCATTGTTGGAGTGGAAGGGAAACATCAGTGCCTATCAAGCAACAGTTCTGCTGGTAAAAAGAAGATGTGGCTTTTGTGTGTGTCTTCACATCCATCTCTGTTTAAGTATGTTGTGTTCCCAAGTGCCAGGTAAAGCCTAATCAGCTAATGGTAACGAGATCCTGGTGCTTTGGTCGTGTTTTGAAATGCTCTGTTGCATCAGGAATCTGAAAAGGAAGAACTGCTGCTACCACCAGACGTAAATAACATAGACCAGGCTTATTTGTATGGAAAAATCAAAATCAGTCACACCTGCTGCAAACTGGTTATAAGGAAATCCCAGTGCAGAGCCTGCAACCCTTGCTCATAGACAACCGCTCTCTGCTCGCGTCGCCGGGACTTGGTCAGCACGAATGAAGGAAAGAGCTGTGGGTTAGTTTAAATCCCCAAAGGCAGGAGCACTTCGGTGCATGGTTCAGAGTGGACATCTCCACCACCCTGGCCACCGCGAGTGGCCAGCCTCATTGTCCTGGTGGAAAGGAATCATCCCTCTGCTGCAGGCACAGATATTGTTATCCACAGAGCTTGGTCAAATGCTTTAAGCAAGCTGGCCCAGCTGTAGCTTGGTGAACTTTCAGTTGCTAATATTCATGTGATGTGTCTGCACGATCGGACACTGCATCGTTTCCATTTCCCAAATGGATGACCTTTAGCTTTCCAGCTTTGTTGGGAGGATATAACACAACTTCCCAGAGAACAGGCTCACATGCAAAAAGCTGTTCCTGAGTGGGAACATAAATACTGGGACAAGAGTGAACTTTACATAAACACCGAGATCAAAACTTTGCTGGTCTGAACAGGCAGGGAACAGAAAACAGTGGTAGAAAATGAGATTCACTGGAGTAATTTGTATGAATATTCAGTGAGCCTTCCCACATGCGGATTTCTCCCAGCTTCCTTCATAGTAAACTTAATATCTAAATATTCCAGGGCTGCCAATTCTTAAAATAGCTCCTAAAGTCCCAGCTTCTGGAAGCATGTGATTACATGGGAAGTTAGCTTCCATTTACCAAAAAAAAAAAAAAAAAGTACATCTCTAAACCTTGCAACTTCAGGGAAAAGATGGGAACATGGTTTCTGACAGGCCAAAATACAGAATGTAGATTCAATGAATCTCAGTGCCTTCATCCTCTTAAAAATAATGTAATATTCAAAACTTTACTGCTCAAGTGTAACAACATAGCTCAGAAGATGGTATCATATAGGATATGAAAACTTTTCCATCTTATTTATCCTAAGTTTTTAATTTGACAGCAGAAAGGCCACTGTAGTAGCTCTCACCTTTGATTGTACTGGGGAAAAACAACAACAACAAAAAATCCTTTTGCACCCTTCCTATTTCTTCTTGTTACCATTACATAGTCACTGCTCTCCAACACATACCGTGCCTGAAGTAATCCCTGCAAACAATCAAAGATGGCAGTGATATTTTTTCACAAGCCTACCTGTTGGCTTTACAGCAAATATACTTTTTCTTCAGTATCTGTTGCCCTTATTTCTCCATTTTAGTTCTCACTGTGCCAGGAAAAAAAAAAAAAAAAAAAAGCAAGCAAGCAAAATTTGTAGCCTCCCAATAAATGAGGTGAACTACAGAAGCCTCCTGTTCAGGGAGGGAAATCGCTTCCAGTTAAACAAAGAAATTTAGGGTCTTCTGCTTTTCATGAAAATACCATACATATGGCCTTTGAAATTTGTCACTGAAGAGTGTTTAGCTCTAAGGTAAAATTCAGCACTTTATAGCATTTCAGCTGCAAGATTCTTGCTTTTTTTTTCTCTCTTCTTTTTTTTTTTGGCCTGCAGCCCAATGTGAATGTATGATCACTAGCACAATAGTTAAACATCTGAGTCGTTTTGAAGTGCCTTCAACATTGCAATGATGTGATAGGGTTTTTTTCCCATCAACTAAGCAATTTATAGAAGAAAATTCAGCTTCCCCCCTAGTGGTGGCAAGGAAAATCCAGCAGGAGCTGCCGGTCGATGCCTAAACAGCTCGCTTGCTGCCGCTTTATTGCAAATGTAGTGCCTGGAGGTACACCATTCCTGGCCATTGCAAAGAATTTGAAAATTTGTGGTGGCTTTTTTTTTTTTTTTTTTTTTAAAAGTGGCTGAATAAACTATTTCAATAAATTTCCCCCGATTTTTTATTTTTCTTTTGGAAACCGAAAGAAATAACTAGGAAAAAAATAAATCCATAAACCAAAAAAGAATGCAAAATGTCATTAAGGAGGAGAAAAACTCAAGCTACGACTCTCAGACCAGGTTGTGAAGAGTCCCTCTGCCCCAGCATTGTGGATGGCTTCTGGCTGTCACCATTCACGTGTGGATTTTCAGATGGTGAAGGGCTCATGGACACGGCACAGGGATCCATCCTGTGTGCCCATCTAGCCCACGAATATTTCTGCTGTAAGCAGGTGATGCGCAGTAGCTTGTTTCCCCAGGACTGCATCACCTCTGAAATGAGATAGAGATCTGATGCGTTTCAGGCAGTAAATGACAGAACCACCCTGAAATCCCAAATCGCCCAGACACCGAGAAGCAAATATTCGCCAGAATGAAACAGGCAAAGGGCTTGCACAAAGGCATTTTGCTTTTGGGTGGATGTCGTGACCTGGCAACTTGCTCAGTTCGACCCTCAACTCTCCCTTCCCTGTTTGGTCATAAAAACCTCTGAAGGACTCATGATGCCTCCCAGCCCAGAACAGGAAGATGCTGAAATTGCTAACATTTTCAGGAGCTGAGAAAGATGTTTCCCATTGAACTCCACCCAGATGTGCAGCCGTTTGCACTGCGGGGCTGACTAAGGCTCGGTCAAGCCACTCGGAAGATTCCCACTGGCTGCAAAAGGCTTTGCCCTCCTCAAAATGTGGCACCATTTTTAGTTATCATCGACTGCATCTTTTTGTAATTATCATTGTGAGAGGCGTAACCTATACCCCAGAGGGCTCTTTGCAGGACGGAAAAGCCAGTCATTCCTCAAGCAGCAGGACCTAATGAAGCCTTGCCTCAGGGACATTCCTCTGCCCTGATTCTCTGATGTCTAATAAAGGTTGTGCTCCCAAGACAGCCCTCTCCTCCATTGATAGCACTTCTGTCCTCTGCCTGGTGGCTTATTCTCACAAGGGCTGTGGGATTATAATAGCTTGAAGGCCACTACTACTCTCTACCAGATACAGCTGAAGGCAGACAGAGGTTTCAGTAACAATTAGAGAGGTTTAAAATAGAAAGGCAGCAATGTATACACCCAAAGAGTATGGCCACGCTGATGCCCTTTCCTTAGGAAATGAGGCTAAACAAAGGGGAAGAAAGATTCTTCTCCTTACGCCTTGGTATGAATTTTTAGTTCTGTTGGCTGTCGGCCAGCCGTTCAGCGCCTACAAAGAGCTGGTGGAGGGAGGGGTAAATGTCACAAACGTGTTGGTCTTTAGCCACAGGGTGAAACGTCCTTTTCCCTTCACACTGGGAGAAAGGGAATACAGCTTCTGTCCTTGGCGAGCCAAGCCTGTATGGGCAAAGCTGTCCCTGACTATGTCTTCATGCTGCAGGAGATGATGCAGGCGAAAAGAGCCTCCTTTGGCTTGGAGGATAAATTCTTTTAGTGTCCAAGGTTCAGTCCTGCTGCTACCAGCTGGACCCGTCTAAGTAAGTCCTGCTGGCACATAGGAAAGACTAGTGAAGCAATTTTCCCTCTGGAATTTCTGTCTGAATTTAAGGCTTACTGGGTGCCATCAGCACTATGGGAAACTTTGTGCTTCCCTCATCTTTTTACATATGTAAAAACCCTTTTCCTTATATATGTATATACACACACACACATTCATATACACATGCATACTCCAGATCCAAAGTTAGGCTAGTAATAAATACAACTATATTTTTCAAAGAAGGTATTTTATACGCATATGTATAAATATATATATATATACACACATATACATGTATATATACTCCAGATCAAAAAGGTATGAGCTGGTATTAAATATTGCTATATTTTTCAAAGAAGGTATTTTATACGCATATGTATAAATATATATATATATACACACATATACATGTATATATACTCCAGATCAAAAAGGTATGAGCTGGTATTAAATATTGCTATATTTTTCAAAGAAGGTCTTTTAAATTGATTTGATTGCAATAGAGCTGACACGTACTGTGCAAAAAGAACAAGCATTGGGAAAATTCATTTACTGGCTATTATAAATGAATTTCCCTGCCTGTTGTTCTTTTTCTGCAGTATGTGTCAGCTCTATGGTAATCAAATCAAGTTAAAATACCATCTTTAAAAAACATGTATTGTACATAAGATTTACATCCTCTGTAAGCCAAGAAAAATACCCTAGCTTTAATCAGAGCTCTTCCTTCTTTATCCAGCTGTCTTTCAACCGCTCTGTCTCACAAAAGTACCTGACTAGTTTTGAGGTTGGGAGGGACTCTCATAATTTTGGTGTTAGAGCCAAAGGAGAGATGTGGACCTTTTCCACTCATGTTTCATTCCAGAAATGCTTTCTCCCTTAGGTGCTTCACTGTGCTGTGAGGTTACGTTTGCCATCTCCCTGAGCTGGACACCGGAGATGGAGTAAATGACACCAGCAATTTGAGAAATGACGTCAGCCAAAGCCTAATATTCAGCAGACTGGAGAGCAATGGATCTGGACGCATCCTCGATGTATGCTGACTGATTATGGGGTCAGATAAAGTAATTTCTGGCCCACAATATTAGGTGGCCTGCAGGTCACATTGTTCCCTTTCCCAAAGACTCAGGTCTGTGT
>VXBO01000989.1:164864-166671 GCA_013400135.1 Rhinoptilus africanus
GCAAACATGGAGCAGAGGACAAATTCCTCTCCCTCATCTGCCCCAACGGTGCCCAAGCAGACACAGGAAGGGGGATGATCTCCCAGGTGGGTACTGAGCTAACACAGCCGTGCTGCTCTGTGGCCTAGAGCTCGCCTGGATTTTTCTCCTCAATATTGCAATGCCTGGACATATCCCTTCTGTCCCTGTGACTGAGCACAGGACGACTGTATAAAGCACTTGGACAGCAGTTACCCTACCAGGGAACATGCAGCTACCTGAATATCTGAAGGCACTGTTGAGACTGTAAAATATCTATGGGAAAAGCAGGAAGAAGATTGCAGAGAGATCCAAGGCAGAGTTTCTTAATATATCACTATTATTGTCTGCCAAAGCTGGGGCGTCTCTGTTCAAGCCCGGAGATATGATTTGTTACCTCTCCAAGAAAAAAAAAAAATTACGAGAATTGCAGTAGACAAATGTAATACCAAACTTTAAAACAGTGTAAAAAAAAAAAAAATCGCAACAACAATAATAATAATAATGGTCAATCATAAACTGATATAGTGCCGGCTTTCCCTCCCTTTTCGCCACCTTACAGGATATCCCGTCTAGCAGCAGGAACAAAACGTGGAAATGAATCAGTCAACAGAGCATTTTCTCCTATTAAAGCTGTTGGCAATTTTGACCCGTGCAGGGGAAGTTGCACATTAAGATGGATATTCCTAATCTGTAGGGACAACTGTCCTCACTGTGGGATGTAGCCTTTTTTTCTCTCTCTCTTTTTTTTTCCTTTTTTTTTTTTTTGCCAAAGGATGTCATAGGTGAACACATTTCTGCTGTGCACAGTGCGAACACACACACAGCAGAAAGGCCTGAAAATTGTTAACCCCTTCTTATTTTAGCTGCTTGTGCTCTTTTTCTTTTTCTTTCTCTTTCCTTCTTTCTTCATTCAGCTTGCAAGAATCTACTACTTCTCTGGCCTACTGCTATTTACCTTAATAATGCTCAGTAAATCTATTATTTTCCAGCCTTGGGAAACTTTGGCTTTTATTTTCTCTTATAATCCTATAGCTGTTACTCAGCGACAGCAGAAGAATATTAAGGTGCTGGAAAAGATTCACTTTCCTTATTATCATTCACGGGTCTTCCACATTTGCAAGGTGGGAGAAAGTGAGTTTTGTGCCTGAACAAGGACCAGGAGTCAAGAATTGAGGTTTTTCTTTCGTGCTGCAAGAGCGACTGGAAGTAGAGGTACATCATCGCTCACTTTTGCGTCTCAATTTCCTTGTATCACACCTTTAAGTGCTACATACTAAAATGGCCATGTTATGCTACCCCTAATCAAAAAAAAAAAAAAAAAAAAACCAACCCGAAGCCGCAATCCTCCTTTGTGATTAAGAAAATAAAAGCCTTGGTTTACTCTCTGGGGACTAAGACCGTGAGAAACCCTTTGGTTTCCCTACGGTCATATAGGAAATCTGTGGAAGAGCAAGGCCCCGAGATCAGCTCTGCCTGGATTCCCGCTTACATTTTATACCCCGGTTGATTTTTCATTACGGCAGTAGTTACCTCCTAATCTAATGACAGTTACTCCACTCACCAGGGGCGTGTAAAGACCAATTCATTCCAGATTGGAAAGTTCTTTGAGAACCCCTGAATGGAAGGTGCTATAGAAGTGCAATGTGTTATTAATAATCTCTCCTATCTGCATAAATCTCCATTGAATCCTCCCGGTATCATTAAAAGTAAAATAATCCCTCAGCGCAGTTGAAGAGCTCAAACCTTCTTTTCCCTTTGTAGGTGTCTGGCTGTTTGCTAAATGGGG
>VXBO01000989.1:167429-232714 GCA_013400135.1 Rhinoptilus africanus
CCCCAACTTCTGCTCAATTTCAAGCAGCTCCATCATCTTTTTAAAAAGAAATGGGAGGCGGGGGTGGAGGGGAAGAGGGTCATTGACTGATGTCATGTGGAAAGTGATGTCATACTGTACTGATGAAATGGCAATCCACCCGGGTTTTTAGCCGCTTTGATGTTCTACTAGGCCTTTTTCCTCTCTGTTAGGTTGCCCTTGGGTCCACTTGGCCATGCAGCTGGAAATAAGTACAGGGATATTGTAATGAATTTCGTCGTGCAACTGGAAGACCCTGGAGCTCAAGTGCTTGGGATTTCCATTGTTCTTTCTGAGAAGCCGTGTTTCCAAATGTGGCCAGATGGATGTTGACACTGCACTCTCTGCAGGCATGAAGGCTTTTCTTTCTTCAGGGTATTTTTATATTCCTTCTACAGACAGGGAAACTGAGGCACAGAGTGGTATCTTGAGCTGTCCTGGTCAGAGAGAACATCTGCAGCAGGACAAGGAGTATCTCATCCTCTATCTTAATCTCTGCTCCATTAAGTCTTACATATAGTTGTGAGACTGACCCACTTGTTCCCACCTGGCTGAGGAACAGACGCTGTATTTCCACAGTTTTGCCTTATCACCTTGCTACAGTGGCACCCAGCTGGACAACCCTGCTCTCTGCAAAGCTCCTTTGGCTGGTCGGAGCCTCTGACGTGGTTTAGCACAAAGACTGTCCCTCTGCAAAGCAATGCACCTCACTGTCCAGATGCCACCCCCATCAGCACCCATCCGCCAACACTCCACCTATAAAACAAAAGCAATCTTGAGAGGTCTGTATTGTTCAGCCAAAAAGAATCACTATTAATTCATGTCACTGAGAATAAATATCCCTTTTTTTTTCCTGTCTTCATAACCTTGCAAAGCCCTGCTGAAGTAGATGCACTGAGTAGAAGAGTTTGGTATCCAAGGACAGGGTTTTTTGGGAGCTCTGTCTGATGTGCAAGGGTAAAGGACCCACATTGCAAGGACTGCATAACCTTGCAAGTAGATGGGCTCGTAAATGATGGCAGGTAGGGCAGAGGAGTGGATATTCAAACCTGCTCAGCCTGAGGACGGGCATCTATTCCTTGAGCTCTGTCCTTTCACCAACTGTTTCACATTCTCCTCTCTCCCTTCGTCTGGTTGCTCTTGTTTGTGTGTTAACACTGACCAATCAATTCTAGCCAAAAAAAAGAAGATTAAAATGATTCACATTAATAACCTCTGGGCAGATTTTTGCAACACTGAGGGACTTGGGGTCTTTTCACTATAATTACTTTGAAATGTGATTTCCTTTTCCTGGAAAGGAGGGTTGGTCCAGTGAATGAAATACCCAGCTGGACGCTGTAAAAGTTTTTGTTCAGTAACTGTTTCAACCACAAACAATCCATATAAAAATCAAGACATTTGTTTTAACTCCCTTGTGCCTCAGTTTCCCCAGCCCTAATTGTTCTTGATTGCCTTTTTTAATAAATAGTGCTGATGAATCAACATTTCTCAGTGGAAATTGTTCATTTAAACATCCTTCTCCCACATCTTTCCAGCACTCATACAATGCTTCTTCATGAATTTTTTTTAGAAATTATTCAATTAATCACAATGAGCTGCTCAAATATCATGGTGATGAGGGTCACATGGGGGGAGGTATTACTTTTTCGATGAAGTTGGTGCCTTCCTAAATGTAGTAGAACCAATTTTGTTCATGAGGAAGGCAGTAGCCTTCCAGGGACTAAATTTAAGAACGCAGAGCTTTTCGGGCAAGAAAGGACAAAGAGCGCCATAGCCACCGTAGAGTCCTAAATAGGAGGATAAATTCTATGAATGCTACATTTATGAGCTCCAGCTTATCTAGTGTGTGATGAGAGTCAGTTGGATATTAAAACTCATCCAACTGACTGTGACCACACACGTAGTTCATCAGAAAGGAAAAGTATGTTTGTGCAATTGTGTTTCCATCTCCAAAACAGCCTTAGCCTTGTTGGGCGGCCAAGGTCAGTAGTATCCACAGACGTCTCCTTATGGTTGGTGGGAAAGGAGGTGGTGGCTCTGGAGGATCTCCCACATTGCTAATACTACCTCCCCGGTTCCAGCACATTGCAACTCGAATAAGGAGGCATAGGACCAAGAGAAATGCAGAGACTGGTCTGTGTTTTTATGTGCGGTGGTGGCCTCGTCAGGGTACGGAGGAAACACCTTGGCAGAGAAACGTGGGGGAAATTGCCCCTACAGTGCTCGGTACCGTAGATGTGTGACCAACCAGTCAACCTCCACATCCAGAGCAGTGCCTTGTCCAGTGTTAAATCTACTGAGAAATGGCTTTAGCTAAGTCACCTGCAACAACACACCCGGCAGGATATCCTCACAACTGGCTCTTCCTCGTGTCACCAAGCATATAAAATTATTCCACGTGTTGGCATCTACTAATTCAATAATCTAGTGATATAAATTTAGATAATAGACATTAATACCATGTTTCAAAATACACCCACAACATTTATTTCTCTCTCTCTCAGGAAAGGGAAAAAAAAAGAAGCACACATTGTGAGGGCTCTCCTGATGAAATAATAAAACCCATTCTCATCTAGAAAAAAGAATCATTATAGGAGGATGGTAATTTACTTTATATGACCTTCAATTGATTATTCTGGGCCTGCTACACAAATATCACAGGAGCTATTGATCGTAAAACCTACCAAATAGATCTCTAATAGCTTTTACTGAGGAAAAATAATTATGCTAGCGCTGTGGTCAAACACACATAAACCAATGTGGAGGTATTAATGTATAGTATTATTACCCATCTGTCTGAGAAGTATGGGGAAGACGCTTCGCAGTAACACGCTCTGTCTAAGCACCATGAAGGCTCAATATCTGGCTAACAATTACAGCCAGTTATACTGAAAAATTGATTACTGTAAGTAAAAGCTAAGACTGGAAAGCAGAGGCTGGAGCTTGCTTAATAAAAGTAAAATAATAACAACCATCATCCTAATTGTGGAAGGGTTCTGCCGTCTTATATACTTGGAGTTGAAAATTGAATTTTCTTCTGATGCCTGCGGCGGGGCATTATTTCAGAAGCAAAGGTGTCCACCTTGGCTGGCCTGGAGATGGGTGATCAATGCCTGTAAAAGGCCAGGTTGTCTCAGCAAAGAGCAGACGATCTATCTCGAGGGAAAAGAGCACAAAGAGTTGGAAACCCACCACCCCTGCCTCAAAACCCCTCCTAATGAGCTGCACCTTTGCGAAAGTTTGGGGATCTGGCAGGGAGGAGTGCTGTGGTGGGTACAGATTGAGACGAGGCTTGTTGCTGCTGGTACTTCTAAAGGAGCCGATTCCCACGTGGGAATCTGGCGGCGGTTTTGCAGCTGATTTCATTGGCAGAAGGATCAAAACCTAAATGCTGTCTCTGTGCCATGATGAAAACTTTAGTTTTTTCTCTCTCTCTTTTGCCATATGTATAGATTTTAAGGCATGTCAACTTAAAAATCAGCTTGATTTTATATAAATCTTATTAAAATGTAAGTAAAGTTACTGTAACTCAAAGGAATTAGGAGGAAAAATATATTTTCCTCTGTTTTTTCAAGTTTGGTTCCCTTGTGCTTTGTACAGCTCGTTCTACTGTTTCTGTTGCTGTAACATAGTTCACCACCTTCCCCTACTTCACTGGCTTTCATTTCACAGCATAAGGAAATTAAAGAAAAAAACATGAAACTACCACAAAAACTTTTTTCTTAATAGGGTAATGAAAATGTAAATTTTTGAATAACGGAGGCAAACTTTGTGATTTGATGTTTTATGTACTGTACTTTTAATGTATTAAAAATCACTAGATTTCAAGCTGGCAGCATCCCTTCAAAATTAGTCTTAAATACAATCCTAGCATGCTGAGGTAATGCCTGAAGGACAATTTATAATCAGACTACCAAAGCAATTGATCAAATATTTTATTTTTTTTTATCTGGGAAGCAAGTAATAATTAGTGGAAGGCTAGCATCGAAAGCCCATTCCCTTTTTAATAAAGGAATGCACATGCAATCAAAAATGGAGAATGTAAGAACGCTAAACTCAAGGGATCCATACTAAAGAAGAAAAAAAAAATGCTGATTGAAAGAAGTGCTGGAGAGAGAGAGACAGTGGAATGTTTTTCATTCCCAATTTTGGTTTAAAAGCAGACAGATTGCATAGTATCATCCTCCAAGCAAGGCTTTGAGACTGAACTGGGGGGACCAGAGTTCAGGAGTAACTCATCCCGCGCCAGGAGTTACATCACGGAGGCAGAGCCGAGGCTCGCGAGGGCTCTCCCAGCCCTTCAGAAACAATATGGTTCAAATGTTAATTTCTCTTCCTTTTGGTTCGTACCAGTTTGTGCTGTTAACAAAGTAACACTCAAAGGCTGGAGTCACCACTATCTTTGTGAATGATTTATGATTTGCACTCTAGAGATAAGCAATTTCCATGCCAAAAAGGGCTTTTTTTTTTTTTCNGGTGTTTTTTTTTTTTTTCCTTTTTTTTTTTTTTTTTTTTTCCCAAGCAGCAGACTGTCATTGCTATAGGGAGTGAAGATAATCATTAGCGAGACCTCTGCCACTTATTGGTGCTGTTTCCCTTTTGCTTTTGCGTGGGCTCGGGTGGTGAGGGGTTGACGGCCCCAACTCACCGTATTTACATCAGTAATGATTTTGGCCCAGCGTGTGTGTACATCCCAGTTCTGGAGAATGCTGCCTAGACGTTCTTTGACCTTGAAACTAGTATTGACTTAAAATCAATTGGATGGCTTAGGTAAGGTGGTGCTCCCCAAAATGAGTAGGTCTTCTGCAGGGACACAAATGTCACCACAATTTCAGGCAGAGTAGGAATGCTTTGAGCTTTCCCCTTTCTCCCTCTCCTCAAAAACCTGTTTTAGACAAGTTTTCTGTACTCTGCCTAATTTCTGCCTAGGAGAACAGCCACGTCTTGGTTATGATTAGAGATAAGGAAGACAGTCGGCTGTCCTTCCTGGAAAGGAAGGTACAGAACAATGTGTTTTATCTGTACTCAAGACATACTTTTCTCCTATCTCCAAGATGTTTACTTGGTTTGAGATTATTTTTGTCCCATAAAATACAAAAGCAGTGGAGTTAGAAATCTCAGCTGCACCTCATGGTGTGTATGTTCTTTCTCCAAAAGGCCTGGAAAGTTTTGCAAACTATTAAGTTATTCAGCAGATGAATATTAAGGGTACATATTTTTGAAGTTTCATTGGGAAACTAATTATGAGTCAACTGGCAGCACATATCTCAGTGATTTTTTTTCTTCAGAATGCCATGAAGAATTACAATATACCATGTAACAAATGCATCTCTAGTATCATAATTAATTTGGTTTTAAAAGAAGTCATTTACAATTTACATATGCACAAAATGGCTCATTTTGCCACTGTATTAATTAAAACCAGCTAAGATTATTCAGACCTTTAATTCAGCTCCAAATTCAGCTATGTCCTGTCCTGGCACATCATAGTCTGCAGAACATTTAATGACAAAATTACAGATGCTCTTAGTACATTGCAGCTGAAGGGCAAGCCTCATCAGGAGCTGTAAATAGAAACTTTAAAAAAAAAAAAAACAACATAAAAAGAGTATCTGACAGGTTTAGAAGGAAAAGATGAGACTCTTCAGGAAAGCCTGACCAAGAAGTTACAATTCTGGAGAATTAATATTCTGGATACCATTAACAATTGACTTGTGCTGCTTTTATTGAGCTATTTTCGACGGTCCCTATAATTTACAAAGAGAAATGAGACGACTGCGGGAGCAACTTTACGGGCTTAACCCTGAGCTGGGTTATGTTGGTAGGTGTCTTTCCATTGACTTCACTGTCTCACTGACCACAGGTGTGGCCGTTGCTGGGGGAAAACACTGTGTGGGTGATGGTGTCCTGCCGTGCGTGGGCTGGATGGACAGACACTAGTAGAAAATGGCAGCATTTAAGGCAGACAGGAATTTAAGTCCATTGATTGAAAAAACAGATTATAAAAATGTGAAAATACATCAGGGAAGACCGGTAAGAAGGCAAATATTAAGTAGGGGCAAGAAAAGCCATGGGACAGAAGTAGAGAGTGTGTGCACCGCCTGGGCAGGAGGAAGGTCCTTGGGTAAAGGCTCTCAGCGTAGCTGCCACCGTCATGTGGATCTCACAATTTTAGCTGGTAGCTACAATTAACCAGGTGATTCCTTGGTAATTATTTTGTCACCAAAACATCTTGCTGGCTCTCAGATGGTTTTGGTTTACACAAGGCAACATAGGACCACCGGGATAAATTCAATTCACAAAGTGAAAACTGTGGCACAAAATCCCCTAGTTTTTCGACATTATGGGCTGGTTTTCAGCTGTGCCCCACACTCCTGTCTCAGAAACAACGATACAGAGAGAGAAACCACGACCTCCCAAAAAGCGCAAAAGCAATACCTGTCCGTTCCTGACTTCAAGATGTTCAGCTGATTACAAGGACACCGTTGATGGTGTTATTCTTACTCAGCAATGAGGGGGGGGGGAGGGAAAGGAAGAAAGCACACCGGTGCCAGGTCAGGGTGCAAGGCTTTCCTGCCGGTCCGCGTCCCACCTGCCCTGGCTGATTGGTTATGCTGGCTGTCGGAGCCGCCGCGTGCGCGGCGGGAGGATTTGGGGATGATTAATTGCCCTGTCTTCCGAGCGGAGAGTTTGGAGCAGCAGGGTTCTTCGTGTATGTAAATACACGTGGGCTCAGCGCTGTACCGGCACCGAATGAAATGAATAAAACGACTTAACAAAAGGACTCGACTCTGAATGTTTAGATGTTGAAGATTAGTTTCTATTATGTCCCAGTGGGAGAAAAGAATATGTCATATGGGAAACTGGATAGGCTTCATGTTGCAGAGAAGGGAGAGAGCTGGCTTCCCGAGCGCAGCTCAGCTTGTGCTACCGCTGGAATCGGCTCCCAGACCCCCAGAAAGCCCAGGTGCTTACACTGGTTATAAAATATAACTTTACCAATCTGTGAGTTAAACTGTGATCTCTGCCGTGAGCAGTGCACAGCATATAAAAAAAGAAAAATCAACCCGTCGGTATTCAATCGCATACTTAAATAGTCTGTTTCTGCTTTTCTTACTTATATCTGACTCAAAAGTGCACATCTGTTGTTATATTGTATGACATTAAAATAATAATAGACTATTCTGTGTAAAAATGTAGGTTCAGAACCCAGCAAGCAAGGAAGTGTCCCGTAAAGTGCAAGCAGCAAAAAGAAGAAAACTTTGGTCTCTTTGGTAAATAATGTGAAATGAAACATTCCTCTAGCATTCTTCTTCACAGAGAAGATTATGATTTTTCTCCCTTATTTTAATGCTCTACATGTGCGTTTTTGCGTTCAGTTTTGCAGCATAAAACGTTTCTTCGATGGGAGTAAATCTTCCTCAATATTTTCGTAACTTCTGTGTGTTTAAAAATCACCTGCAATTTGCTAGATGAAATATTTTCTGTGGCACTGTGACAAAGGAGGGAGACCAGATGTTTTCAGAAAATTCATTTTTTAAACTGTTTGGGTTTTGGTGTTTTTTTTCTTTTTGCACACTTGTAGAACAAGCTGTAAAAACAATGCTGAAGAATGAGCTGATTTTAAAAAAAAAAAACAGAGAGTCAAAGAATTTGAAATAGGAAAGATTTTATTTTGGGTATCCTTTTGCCAGAGGAGATTATTATTTATAGTCTGCATTATATATCTTGCCTGGTAATCAGCAGTAATATATGTCTAGCAATAGTAGAAAAATGAATTTCAGTAGTTTCTTGTATTTTATAAAAAAATAAATTATGAAACACTTAAGAAAAATGAAATAAAACTAGTGATGAATCTGCAGCCTCAGAAAATCAGATAAACAAAATGTTCCAGTTAGTTATTGCCACACTCAATAGCAGTACATGAAATTGTATTACAGGCTGTGAAATGAAATAATCCCACCCTGTGACAAGCTGGTGGAATTTGCCTGAAACTCCTCAGCCTTTTAGCAGACTTTGATCCCTCCGGGGACCGGGGTTTGGGGGTTTTGCTGAGTCACGGAGGCAGGAGGTTCGACACCTAATCCAGAGATAACGGAGAGGTGGTGGCTGAACCCAGAGGATCAAGGGTGTGGATTGAGCCATTCAAAGCAGGAACTTCATTACTGCTGAGGTTAGATGAATGGTTGCCCTCAACCTGCCATTGTTTTATTGTTAATGTCTGCTTTAATTCCTCCAAATTTCAATTGGGTTGCCAACTGAATGATGCTCAAGTATCGCAGATTTAAAAAATACAGTCACTACAAGGGTAGGCAATTATTATATTTTTTTTTCCCCTTCAAACAGTCCTTCTCTCCTGATTGAAAATTTGCATGGCTTTTCTAAACCATGAAGTATCATTTAAAAATGCATTCATGTTTTCTTGCACCTTTTTACAAGCGCTCCAGCACCCAGTAAATAAAAGTAGCAGCCTGTGTCCCTTTTAGCAAAAGCCATATATCTGCTCAGACTTGTAATTTGCTCCGTTTATATCCTTTGCCCTTGAACTCTGGTTATTAACGCAATGTTTCTCCAAATGATGCCATATAACTCTGCTCCAAGCACATTCCTACTGACACCACACAAACAACAAAGCCAGCTGAAAAAGGGGAAAAAAAAAAAAAAAAGGAAGGAAAAAAAAAGAAGAAGAAAGGAAGGTGAATTGCGTGTGATGGAGAACATTACTCAGAATGATATAAGTTACAGAGGTTCTCGTGTTACCGGGGTGGAACGTGGGTTAGAGACCTCGCCTGCCTGTGACCACCTCTTCTCCAAAAATCTTCTAAATGGCTTTCAGCAGCTGGTTACCTGTATTCAGAGATAACCTCTTTACACCGAGCAGACATCCCACTAAGGGGCTGCTGTTGTGTCGGAGAGAGACAGGCTGTCACCCTGGCAAAAACTCCCACCTCGCTACATCGGGACTATTGATCAGGCTAAAGAACCTGCAACACGCGGCTGAAAACAGCAATGAAGCAAAGGACAAAAAAATAAAATAGAAATGGGGGATCAACATGTGGCCGGTGTAAAACACTCTTCCAGGAAGAAATGAAATATCTGTGGCAATATTTGCTCTGTCATCAAGCAGTGTAGAAATCCGAGGGGCAATTAGTGTTGTTCAAAACACTTTGGCTTAAGTGCTATCAGACAGTGAAAAAAATGCTCCTTGCCCCGATGCCTCCTTCTTAATCTTCATAAAGGACGGATTCTGCTGAAATACAGATCTCTAGATGCATTGCGTCTGCTTTCCAACTTCCCTACTCAGTTTCATTAAATAGTAAGATACTATGGCACCATCTAAATATTGACTGATTTTTATTAGTCTTTCCATATCTGTTTGGTTAGCTGACAGTAAGGCCTCAGGCAGAGATCTGGGCTCACTTTGATGCCAAGGAGTTCTTTAATAGCAGGGACAAATCATTATCCCTCAATGTGATTCCATTTCTCTTCTTACCTTGTCTGATTTGCTTAGATTATAAGGTCCTCTCAACAACTAATGTATCCCTATGTGCTTGTAGGACTTTGGCTAGGATCTGAAAGTCCTACTAGTGCATAGAGCAGAAGATAAAGGGCATTCCTAGATCAAGACAATATGTGGGAAAAGGAAAAGGCATAAACTACTCTGGTGACACCACAGATTTCAAGAACAGGTTTAAAAGGACCCAATTCCTTGTAGATTTTGAAAATGTGGGAAATCTTGCAAGGACTGGCACGCTTCTGAAAATCCCAGTTTCATTTCTTTAGGATTGCTTTTCTGATAAATCTCAGGTAAGCCTTTAATCTGCTGAATGCACTGTGAGAACACATGCCTGGTCATTCTCCACTTCCCGGTCTCGTGTCCATTTGGCACAACTGCTAAGATCGTAGATCGTATACCATACCTTCCGCGAAATACTCCTTCTCCAGCTTCAAAACAGACCATTTTTCTGGGTTGGTTTTGGTTGTCTGGTTTTTGTTGGTTGTTGGTTTTCTTTCATTCTTTGCAGAGTAGGGAGCGGGTGGGTGGGGATGTCAGGAAGAAATCACTGATCTCACTTCTGGAATACACTGACATTGAACTTCTCAGAATTTGCTGTGTTCTAGGGTAGTGTTTTAGTAACACAGTTTTAACAGCACAGAGATTGATCACAGAAGCACGGGAAGAAACAACCAGAGCAGAGTAAATACCACAGGAGACAAAATGTTCAAACGAAGCTGTATGAAGATTTATTTAGTTTTAAATACATTTGCTTTGATTGTATTTTCTCCCCTTCTGCTTCCAGGAAACAAGTTCACTGTCAGGAACACTCATAGAGCAGTGCGGGTATTTTAATTTATTCTTTTAGTTACCTTAAAGAAAAGAGGAGAGAAGATTCCCAGAAAACTAATTCTGACGTTATAAATATTTGAATTGGAACCTAAATTCTCAGAGACACTTCAGCAGTTAACGACCAGCAACCTCTCCAACTGGTACCTCTTCTCAGAATCAACCAAGTCAAGGACGCACTCATTTCTACCGCTGATTCAGCTACAGAATAATGTGAAATAATTATATTGCAATCTATCAATGCGTGCAACAATACCGTATCTTGCAGATGACTCTTGTGAAAGTTAATTTTAAAATTAAACAGTGTTAGAATTGTTACAACAGGAGGAATGGCACATTTCCCTGTTGCTGCTCTGCTTGGCTCCATTCATTTCTTCCTCAGCAGCCATTTCCCTTTACCTTTTCCGTGAGAATATTGGCTTGACTCTGGGCATTCACTTTTAGGAAAACAGTAAAATTCAATTTTGCCTGTACTTCCAATGAGCTGTGAGCCAGATCATGCTGTTTCTTTTTGCATTTGGATGAATTTTCCATTTTGAGCTCTCTGCATGTGCGAGAAGAAAGTGGAAGCAGACAGTTCATCACAGTTATGGTCTAAAAAAGAAATTACCAAATTTTAGGCCAAGCCGGTATGCTTGACAAAAGCTCAGTGCAGTATATTTCCATGTTAGCCAGGTCAATACAAGATGACAGATTGAAATACTGTACGTGACTCATGGAAGACATTTTTGGGCAAACTGTTATCCCCGGATGAAATTAAATTAAAAGACACCTTACATGGGGTCGTGTCTCTTTTTCTTTTTTTCTTCCTTTTTTTCTTTCTTTTCTTTTGCTTCCTTTTTTAAACGGGATTGTTATCTCATTTTCAGAAGACTATCACTTTTATCCTGACTTGTCAAACAGCTATTACCATCAAGATGATGAGCTTGATATGCTGCAGGTACTGATTAAGGGGATAGTGCAATTGCTCTTGCTGTACCTTGAAGGAGTAATTTTCCTGTCTGTCTAGTAAGTGGAGGGGAAAAAGCCGGATTTCTCCTTATCTGTGGAAGAAAGAGGTTGTCTCATCTTTCTCTGAGCTCCTGTGAGCAGTCAGATCTGGTCAATACCTGGCTTCCAGACCTTCTCCAATGGGATGCAGATGTTCAAGCTTCAAATACTGCAAGAAAGTGGTAGCAGATTGAAAGAATGACAGTCTTCAGAATCACTGAATTGCACTCAAAGAACAGATTTAATGGCTTCGCGTGGTAGGAGTAGATAACTTTTGACCAAGAGGTAAACCAGCTTGTAGGTGTTAATGACCTACGGAACTTTTTTGCAAGATAAATATTCGGAGGAAAAAACTTTAGACTAAAGTCTAAATAATCCACTCATCGAAATTCTCCCTGGTGATTTCTGTTGGATACGCAACATTTTAGTCCTGGGCCTGGCTTACTGCAAAGTGTTTCTGTGTTTCATTACACAGTTGCTGTGTTTCACCGCAAAATGGCAGCACTTCTGGGATGTCAGAAAAGCAACTCCAGCTCAGGCAAAACTCGTACACAATTTGAATCATAGGGAGCTGCATCTGTTGATGTATTTGGATGGAGCATTTTGGGGTTTTTTGGATGAATAAAGATCACCCTAACTCTGTCTCAAAACAATTAAGTGTAAAATGTGAAGTATGCCGGTGAATGTTGGTCAAAGCAGATGATAAACCTGTGTAAAGGATCCGAAAAAAGGAGTATTTATGTATATACGCATAATATACATACATCTAAATATACATATGTCTCTCTCTCTTTCTCTCTACGCCTCTTTTTCTTTCTCTCTCTCTCCATATATGTGTGCATGCTTACATATATATATTTATCTTCTGCAAATTTGACAATCTTATAAGTTTTTTGGAACTTATACTGCCTGCTCTTTAGAAATACATCTAAAGTTACAAAATCACATTAAATTCCTAGCATAAAATGAAAGACAAAAGTGCTCAATTGCACCCAGGTTTTGTCACCTTAAGGAGAGGAGAGATACCAGTTAAATGTCAATTTTTCCAGTTTGGGCAAAATATCCAGGAGGAACCTCAGAACTTCTCCCCGAGTATTTCACCAGAAATGTGGCGGATGGTGCCAGGTGGCTGCACAAAAGCAGGGCAGGGACACTCACAACATTTTGGGTTGCGTGTGTGAGTCTGTGGAGAAGGGAAAGAGGGTGAGGAAGAGTGACAAATCTTCAGTGAAGGTTCATTTTGAATTCTTATGTCAATCCAACAGTCAAGGGAGGATATCTTCTGCGTAAGCCAACACAGATTCACCTACAGCCGCCTGTGAGTGCTGTCTCTGTGTTTTACCATCAATAAAATAAAGATCCAGCCCATTTTGCCTGTCAGGGAAGAGTTCCAAATCAGTGTCATTTGGAAATAAAGAAACCGCGGAAAGATGTATGCAAAATCCCTAAAAAAGTCAGAACTATCACCTATAAAATAAATTATCTGAGGAACGAGATTTTTTTTTTTTTTTTAAATTCTAAAGGATGCACTAAGAGCCCTCAACTGTGGAATATCCATCTCAACGTGGTAAATAGATGCGTTAGACACAGAGTGACATATGGGCAGATAAATACAGCCATAACTGGTAGGCAAAGTAAGTGCACGCGGCATGTGTCAGTATTGTCTGGTAATTCAGAGCTGTCATAAAACTGTCCCACTTATGATGTTACAGCATTTTTAAGAAACATGAATTTGCAATTTAAACTCTGCTAAATGAAGGAAGGAAGTTGCAGGTTACAGAGCTGCATGCAAAGAGGGGAAGCGAGAGGGGGTTTTTTTTTGCTCAAGTCTGTCTCAGCAGGTACGAACTGGGAGGATGCCCTCACCACTTCAGTGTTCCCAGGGACTTTGAGTGTATGGGGGTGATCAGCCTGGAAAGCAAAGAGTCTTTTCAATGTAATAAATGTTTGGAAAACACAGTCCTAGTTCTGCTGACAGGGTTTTCAACATAAATCAAAATCCTATCATTAAAACTGGGATATAGTCACCATCCTGCTAAAGGCCTGAGAAATTTTCTTTCCCCCTTCTTCACTTCTCCCTTTTTTCCTCATTTGAATAATAGGTGCCCTCAAAGATATGACCAAGTGTTGGGGTTTTTTTGTTGCTTTGGATTTGTTGTTGTTGGGTAGGGTGGTTTTTTTTACCTCTGCAGAAGTTTCTTTGGAAAAATGTTTTAAAAATGTCTTTGGTTCCAGAGCCACGCTGCAGAGTAAGTCTGCTAGCTTTATCTCATATACTGTCTCCCTGGGAGTCTGAACTAAATGCATAATTTAAAGAGCCCTTAATCTGCAATGTCATTCCCATTTGGTCGGAGGCAGCCTTCACTTTATGATGTTAACTTTCCCAGCAAAGGGCAATGGCAGTTTTTCTGAGGATGCACTTAGAGGCAACATCTCATGTAAACCGTTTATTCAAGGTGTCCTGACATCCCAGTATAACACTGGGTGACAATGGATAACCTTCATCAAGTTGTCCCATGGGAGAGAGGCATTCATGGCAGTGAAAGTGCTGCACAAAGCCAACAGTAATATATAAAGGGCTGTTGAGGAGGGGTGGGAGACAGGAGGAGGAAAATGCCAGAGACTTAAGTCACATTATATTTCATTCTGCGTGTTTCACATGATCCAGGTTAGCGTCATACCTGCTGTAGGTAGCTTCTGTAGTAGCCAGTGCATGGCTTTCCATGGGGATTGGGTCCCAGCGCTAGCTGGTAGACGCTGGCCATGTCTCACAGCCTGCTAGCCCTGCCTGAGAAGAGCTGGATCAGTCTCGCAGCCTGCTGCTCTCTCTTATTAACATGCATCGCGTGTTGATTTCAGCCCCGAGTTCTTTTTGTAATTTAAGGGGTGCAAACCGACCTTTAAATGGGGAGGACTGTTTCCTTTTTAATTAAATCTCCAGCCAAGCAATTTGCCTTTCCCATCCTATTGAGTTTTTCATCAATTGTTTTTCTTCCCCTTGTGCCGTAGCAAACCACAAGTGCCTTATTACAGTAACTATCACACTGTTCCTGTGCTCTCTCACCCTGAAGGTTGCTTTTAAAGTGCAAACACACTTCCAAAGACATGCAACAAGCTAATACCCCAGGATGTATTAAAGCCTATTTTGTTTTACTTTAGCTGCATATTAACAACAGGGTGATAACCCAGAATAAAGGATATTGAGACATCTTTTCCCCAGGATATAAGGGGATTTGGAGTGGCACTATATGTGATAGATGCAATTGTAGGAAACTACATATATCTCTGCATTTCCCTCGTCAAGCCTTTTTCACAGTCCTTATTCTAGTATGTCTGTCACTAGATACGTCTTCATGGAAAGCAACTTAGGAAGCTGTGGCTCTCCTAGCCTTCCCCTCTGGCAACACCAATACACCACAGGCCGAGGAACTGGTAAGGGAGAGAAATATCCATTCACTGTAAGGTCTACCCCTCAGCCTTCCAGCTGTGTTCATCCCTGGGCTATACAACAGCTCATTATGCAGCAAAACTGACCAAATTTCTCATGGATGATTGAGCGTGATCTCCAGGATGGTGAGAGCTCATACCGAAATGCCTTCCAGAGCCGGGGCAGTACTGAGCAAGGGGGAGGGCGAGAGGCACTTGAGCCCCTCCACATTTTCTGATGTGTGAGCTGAGGCTCAGACTTTTCCCATAATCAGGATCCGCAAGGTCTCCATCCTTTACACAACTGCCTAGCTCCATGCAACTCACAGGAGCATAATTGCTTGTGAGTTGCAGGCTAAAAATAAACCTCACATCATACATATCAATATCTACATGACAATTCTTCTCGTACATGTGGAATGAGAACTGCCAGTTTGTCTCAGGCGAGTCCCAGACTCAGGAATGTTTTTATTCCTAGCTTGGCCACTGATCTGCTGAGGCAAGTTGGAGATGTCTTTAAACATCTTTATATTTCTTGTTCTTACTGCATTGTCTCCTAAATCCATTTAGATTGTAAATTACATTTTGCAAGGAGCTTTCTTGACAACATGCCTGCATGATGATCATTTAAATATGGCCATTGCCTATTGGAGCCCTTCGGAAACAGGAGCAGGCAGAGACTCTGTTTGTATTTCTGTTGGGCATTTTCTGTGTTACGGCGCATGGGATGTTCGTTTGCATTTGTGTGCACATGCCCCCTCTCTCCTCTTAAGCTGTGAGCATCTGGTGTCAGGGCCTTGGAAAAGTCAATGTACAGTACAGAGGAGCCCAGACAGACTCCCACGGGAGACAAACTTCCCCTCACTGATGGTTGGTTGGAAAAGTTATTCTTTTTCCTTTTTTTTTTTTTTTCTTTTTTCCCCCCTTGTTTTCTTTTTGCCCTCTTCCCTGGTTTAGCTTTGGCCTTTGGAAGGCAACGGGTCCTGTTTCAGCTCCTGCCTGCCGGCCCCCCCAGACCCCTCGCTCTGGCAGCCGCTAGATGGGGAGCTCGGCTAATGGGTCCAGCCCTGCTCGGAGCCTGGTCACCATCTGGCAGACAAAAATCAGAGGGAGGGGACTTCTCTGCAGCAATAAAGTAGGCCGCCCCGTCTTCAAATTGAGGATAAGAACAAGTGATGGAGTCTCCGGCCACAGCTTGAAAGCAACCCATCAATGTCATCTTGAGTTAAGTACCTGATGCTGGCACTTTGCTGCAGTTCTTGGGGGGATAAGGGCTCTGACAGGGTCATTGTTTCAAGTGGAGTTCAGTCTTTTGTTTGCCATAAACGAAGAAGACAGGAAGTCAGCTGTGAGGTTTAGGAATAATATTTAGATAATTGTGAGATATCTCATCTTAGAGTTCAAACTGATTGAACCTGAGCTGAGTTTTGAGTCAAACTTTGTTTACGGGCCCATCATCTTTGTGGCTGACACTTGCAAAGAGGAAAAGAGAGAGAGAGAGAGAGGAAAAAAGAGTGAAAGAGAATGAGCCAGGACGTACAGTTTCTTTCTGACCTTGGTAAGAGGGAAAAATCCATACGGAAAACAAAACAATAAATAATAATAAATAATAACACCAACAGCAATGCCAACACTCCAGGAGCCAGAAAATAAAAATAACACTCCATTGTGCCCACGTTCTTAATAACTCTGCATATGACTGTCTAATCCGAGATTCTGCAAAAATCAACAGGGAAGATGCTTGCACCAAACACAGCATGAGCCTTGCATTTAATCGGTTACTGTAATAAACATATAAAAAAAGATTTTTTTTCCATGAGAGGACAGAGCAGTGGCTACATAAAAGGACATCAAATGACACATCCTCCATCTCCCAGCAAATAAAAAAGCCATCAGCTCATAACAAGGCGGTGATAAAAGGTGCTGAGGCCAGTAAGATTAAGACTTTGTAATAAGGTTCGGGCGCCAAAACTGACAGCCATTTTCTTTTATATTTATCATGTCTTCACATTGGGGTGAGAAGCCAGGAGTCTGTCCCATTGCTGGCTAGAATTTATAGCAGCTCCATTATTAGGAGATTGCACTGAAATGGGGCAGAGGTATGGTTTTCTGAGAACGCTACAATAGCCTCCTACATTATACACTTGACAGGTTTGTCAGCGCTTAGTAACAAGCCTTGTAAAGTACTTTAATATCATTAGCACTATTTTCTTAATGTGTCTGCTCTCCTAGCAGCCTGAAAATATCATATATCATGGTCTGGAGGAAGGCACACATAGCTATCTCTCTCAGTCGCTCTCTCTTTCTTCCTTTTTTTTACCTTCCCCCTGAAATTTGATTTTATTGCCACGCATTTGGTTGATGTTTTAATCAAAATAATGTAGCCATTTTCCTTTATTGATTAACAAGTAAATATGTATAAATATGTAGTTAGGGGTGGGCAACCCTTTTAGAGGATATTGGAAACAACATAATTAATGGCTTCCTCATCTAATTACAGTGCACGTGTTACATCTCCCCATTGTTTTTTCTGGCGATTCTTTTTTTTCTTCTCTGCCCCTCCAACAAGAAAGGTCTGTTGCCAGAATGTCTGTGGATTTCATACAAAGGGGCAGGGGCCATGAGCCGGAAAGCAAAACAAAACAAACAAAACAAACCCAAGCTCTTGGTCACTTTTCAGAAAACGTTTGTGATATCCCTGCTGTTTCAACTAAACACGTGCCCCATCGCTCCAAAATTCATCATTCTCAGTAGGTAATGGTGGCCTGAAGCTGGTGTGTTAACTTTAATTTCTTTCAAATATCCAAGACGTGTATGCGTGCATTTATTTATTTAGAGCGTTTCCTTGGACCCTTTGAGATACGAGCTAAAGAGTCATTTGCAAGCCAGGGTGTCACAAAGCAAGGGGTTGCCCTCTGCAGATGGGGTTGGAGGTCAAACTACCTCTAAAAGAGGCATATATTGCCTAATGGATATCTACTGTGTGGATGTCAAGAGATGGAGAGTCCACGTCCTACCACAACAATGCAAGAATTGTTTATAATTGTATTTGAAAATAAACATTTATTAAGTGCTCTGCAAATGCATGACATTATAAGTAGGGCTTGGATCTCATTTGGGAACAGGATATGCTTCTTAAATAGGAGTCGTGTTTATTCCTGACGTTGTAAATATTCTCATGTATGACCTTAATCATAAAAATTCCAGCATTGTAAACAACTGCACTAAATCTATACAAAAAAATGGGCTCAGGCAAAGAAAACAAATATGTAAATGAACCTCATCAAAGAGAGTTTTATTATCTTAAGTATGACCTCAGTCAAATGGCTTTATATCTTGGAAGATTGTTAAAGTCAAGTACACAATCTACTTCCGTACTGATGCTGGGACTAAAACATCAGTGCTTTTTAGCCCACATTTGACTGACTTAACTGTAAAGCTACAAAAATCAAATATTCTCCAAGGGTCCTGTGCTCTTGGTTTTACTGATCTGGAGAAAGAAGGGGCAGAAAAAAAAAATCATATTTGGGAGGGAGGAAGGACAGTGAATCCATATGATACCCCAAGAGCACACGCACTCCTTGCCAGCCCTCGCAGCTATCGCAGTGCTCGTGGGTACACTGGTCCCCGTATGTAAGATTACACCATGAACCACACATTGTAAAAATCAGCAGAGCTACACGCAAGCTCACAGAGAATATGAATAGGAAGCGCTCCAGGGAGGCAGATAGGCAGGGTGAAGAGCTATTCTGGACATGTTTCCAACTGTGCAGGCAGACGGATTTAAAGTGGAGCTACTACTGATTGCTCCAGTGAGAACAGAGAAAAGGCACAGCCCAGCTTTGCCTTCTTGGAAGGCCTTCTCATGATAAAGCAAGTAGATGAATAAATAAGCCACTCTTTCTCAAGGGCTGCAATATGCCACAGTATCTTATAGGCTCTGTTTAGGGGTCCACCAACAGTTGATTTCAAGAAATGCTGGAACAGACACTTTTTGCACAAAATTGACTTACCATATTCTTCAATAGATATCCCTCAGCAATCATGGTTCTCTTTTATAAATATACTGCTTCAAAATTTAGATCAATTTAGCACCAGTTTAGCCTAGATGAAAGGCAAACTTTGAAAGGGTACTGTCAAATAAAAACTATAATATAATTATGTAAAGCGTTACCTGTAGCAATAACAACAATCTAGACATTTGACATTAGTTTAAAAAAAAATCCTCAAAAATATATTTCAAAATATTTCAACTAGGTCTGCATAATGTTAGTGGATAGACTAACTTCACTTTCTGGGTGCCTGTTTAGACATAACATAAAATAAATCTCTTCCACTGACATTTTAAATGACTCAAAAATTTTCAGTTTGCCTCATTTCATGATGTTTTCCACCACACTCACTTTGCTAGTTTGTTTTAAAACTCATTAAGGAAAGGCTCGAAATAAATTAAGCTAATACGGGAACATTTGTACTATCTATATTACTTATTACACATTAAAAGGAGATGTAATAAGCTAAACAGCAGATATATATATATCTACATTGTCTCTGGCATATGCCATATGTTTTATATTACTAGCAATGGGTGTAGAGTCTGCTTGAACTAAAACTGTAAGGCTTTTTCTAAGATCTTCATGGGAATTGCATCTTCGAGTTTCTCAGTGTTGCATAATGGCAGTGAATATAGAATGAAAATCCAAAGAATCAATCACACGTATTTCAACACACGTATCGCCAAATAAAAACGTACAGATTCACATAGCTCAGTTTATATTTTCAGAGAGCTAATACAAATCCAGATTAATGTTCAAATATAATGTGTAACGTCTCTATCTGCAGGAGTAAAACGTAAGCCAAATGCGATGACAGTGTCCTTTTAACTGCTAACCAGACATGCTTTGTGAATGGTTGCCATGTATTTCGTTTGCATCTGAAATGTCCATCACGGCAAGTACCCTGCAGTTGTAATTAGTGAAGATGCAGAATGTTATCGAATATCACAACATTTTGACTGTCAGATTGCTCTAGCTGAGGAAAGTTACTTTGTAAAATGAGAGGCTGATGTTACAGTTGTATTGACTTTTGTGTCATGTTTGTTTCAGTTTACTAGTCAAAACAACTTTCAGAGCTCTTCCTTGTCCAGAAGGTTCAGGCTGCCTTATGAAAATGAAGCTGTCTTGTTTTCTGCTTCATAAATCATTGTCAAACTGAGCCAGATAACAGAAACAAGTTCAGATTCCAAAATGATTATTCTTAGAGATGATGTATTAAGTATACAGAATACAACTTGATTTTCATAAGCTATGTTGACTTTGCAGAACTGAGGCTAGAGGGGAAAAAATTAATGAGTAATTGGAGGTGTGAGAGCCTGCAAAAATCCCGGGAGAGAGGGAGCAGAGTGGGTGGGGAGAATTCCCTTTCCAAGAAGCTCTTGAAGTCATTTCAAAGCTGCCATTTCCCCCTCATCTCTGCCCTTGTGCTATTTCACTGTTATAGATAACCCATTTGGAGCATCCTGGAGACCTATTTTACTCCACGCACTAATGTGGTTTTATAACCTTCACTGGGCTTTGCATCCAGGCTTGGAACTAAGAGTCTTTCAGAAACTATTCCCCTCATGAGCACCAGTGAAAGGAGCCAATGCCACTGGAATTTTCCCTCCCCTTCACTTCTCTCCCTCTGTTATATCATGCCCATTTCTTGATGGCTCTGCAGTCCTTTCTTAGCCTTTTGGGTCTCTTTTTATAATCCAGAGGGTACAGAAAGTCCATGAACGATCCCTCTTTAATTGGATTAGAAAAGTCACAACACCACCAGCATCGTGGAGAATTCCTGAAATACAGTTTCTCTACATGGGAAAATATGAAGAGGGCAATGGCCAAGCCCCTTAAATCTCTATAGGAATCCTTTTAGAGAAAAAGAGTGAGCAGGAAGGATAAAGTGGGGTAATAACAGCAATTTGAAAGTGAAAAGAAGGGTCACACTTAGCAGAACTTTTTATTTATGTTATATTATCATATGATTTGAGACTTGGAAAGGGCTGTGTGTGGTGGATCTGAACTGTGAAGCAAGGTCTAAGGTTGTCAAGCTCTGGAGAAGACGGGATTTAAGACAGCAGTACTTGTGCACTTCAGCATGAAAGCTGTGAAAGAAATGCAGGTAACTGGATTTGCTTTCAAGCTGACCATGTCAAGCTGACCTTTGTTTCATGTGGCCCAAGTAGGTGGGTTTTACATTGGTTTGGGTGTTTTTTAACTATCTGCAAAACAAATGCCACAAAAAAATTAGGCACTGCAACAACACTATCCCCAAGCAGAGCCTAAAATGCAACGGTTTCACTAAAGTCCCTGAGTAGGGTCCATGGCAGAAGAACTTGAACCAAAGTCCACCACGTGCTGGATGACCAGCATAGCCTGAGACGGTCCTTCTCATCTTGAAACATGTGTTCTGTTGCTGGCTGCATCACCTCCCCAGAAGTTCGTCTTTAACACTAAACATCGTAAAAGAAAAAACAAACATAGGAAATTTCAGCTGTGGCTGTGAAAAGAAATCATGCTCAGGGCACCCCTCAAACATGTTTCTTCATTCTTTTAACCAAGAAAGGAAATTAAAATCAAACAAACCCATGTTTAAGGAATGTGAAGGCTGTGAAACAAACCAACAAAAGCCAGGAAATGTTCAAGTTAAGGCTGTGACACTCTGTCCTTCACTCAAGCTGTTCTGACTTATTTTTTCTAAACAGAGGGGGCTGAGATCAGCGTGTCACCCTCGGATTTGAATTTCCTGTTGTGAACTGGTATGTGCCTGTGCCTTATTAATGTTATTAGATATTGTTTATTGCATTTGTGAATGTGACTCAAATGCACACATCTAAATTTAAATACACCCACTTCTCCATGCATTATATTGACGCGGAGCACTGTAACTATCAGAGCCTTTTGCAAGTGCTAAGATTTGTCTCCTTAACAACAATCAACCCAGAAAGTGTCTGTATTTTTAACAAGCTGGTAGCCACCACGGAAGTCATGCTTGTCACCACAGTGCACACCAACAGCCTTTGGAAATGTCATAGTGGCTGTAGGGATAGAGATCAAATCCACCTGCTTCAAAGTCACTCAAGCAAGAGGAGACTCTTTAATTTAAGCAGTGCTGGGCTACGGAAACCTGGACACGTGTTTCTGCTCCCACTCAGTAGAGGGCAGCAGTAGGTGGAGATGAGGGATGTTCTTATGTTCTAAGTGTCTATCAGAAAATCAGATTTTTCCTGGATATGACAAAAACAACACAAACACAAAAAAACCCCAAGCTAAGCAAGTTGGCAGCCATATAGATGAGTACATCAGTTAATAGATGGTTCCCATGCAGCTCAGGAACCGTTTGTACCATCACCGTGCTCCCACCACATCTGGGATTTCACAAGTCACTGGAAGCTCGGTGGGAAGTGGGTGTGTGGATCATACGCTATTCTTCCTCCGGACACATGAGGGATTGGCGCAAGTCAGAGGCAGGATACCAGACTAGATAGACCAAATGTCTGGGCCACTATTGTGAGAATAATGTCAATTTAATGTTAGTCTATCATCACCTATTTTGAACTAACCTTTGTCACTGGCTCACTTCTGATCTCGTTTGGAGTCTGAGCACTCCGGCACTGCAGCAGCCAGCATCGGCTTCCCCCAGAACAGCTTTAGCACTGTGAACAATAGATTTTAACCTTTGCCACTTTCATTTTTTTTTGGTTTTATTATCAGTCTGTGCTTCCACTACAAACTAAGCGCACAGGGCTTTGAGCTAATTACATTCTGTACATCTGAGCCAACTCTCAGTGCTTCATGCTGACACTCGGATACATCTGGGCCTGATAACAATTACAAATACTCTGGGCATACTTTAAAAAAGAGCTTATGTTACAATGTGAAACAGCATGTTTTACAGTGCTCATAACAGTCAGATAAATACAATAGCTTCAAATCCCCTTTCCGAAGCTTTTAAAAAAAAGTGCCTCGCAATAATTCATTTAGATCAGGAACCCACAAGGAAAGAACCCTTCCCCTCCTGTCCCCGGGCGAGACACGGCAAAATATTTGAACCTAAGAACAGGCCAAAATTTTTTGTCACAAGCCAGGGAAAAGAGACGGTAAAGAGGGGGAGGTGATGGCAGGTTTCTGGTTCAGTGACAGCAGATAGCAGGGCCTGGGGTCATCCCAGCTAGAAGAGACCCTGAGGGATGATTCGGCTCTTCTGAACATCCCTCTCACTCTCTCCATTGACTACAGAGGAAGCCTAGAGTGATTTGGTTCATAACTTAAGTGCTTCAGGTATCTGAAGTGAAGTGGGATGAACTGGGGCTTGAATTCCCTGCTGTGCAGATGCCTGCAGCAGTGGAGATGCAGGGGGGATGGCTCCACCTGCCTGCATAACTCTTCCCTCCTCACCTCTTGCTCTCCAGCCCCAGTTCAGGGACCTGCTCCTGGAAAGAGCAAAGAGGACTGCTGAAGGCTGCCTCTTAATGCAGCCCTGGCACTGGGACCCCATTAAGGAAAAAAAAAAAAGCATAATATGCTCTAAACCTCCTCTCTCCGATACCTGGAACTCCTTGTCTCAGTCATGGAGATGAAGCAGATCCCACGTGATCCATTGGCTCCTCTTTTGGGTTCCTTCAAACACATTTTAGGCCCACCTGATGGCAGCTTTGTACATCTCCAGGGAGACACAGGAACACCACCTCCCCTCAGGAGCCACAGCTAGGAGCTGTTAGCAGCAGAATTGGAGCTGAGAACTATTATAAAGATATTTCACAGTGTTTTCTCCAAGACTTGAGCGGGGAAGGGATGCCTGAACCTGGGACTTACATAGCACAGGCAGGGGAGTGGCTTTAAAAAATTTACCCTTGGAAGAACCAACACCAATAACCCTGCACGAAAAAGAAAGAATGATTTAAACTTCTTTAGTGACTGTCTCACGGGAGTGATACAAAACACTCAGGATGCTTTGCCAGTTTGCTATTCTAAAAGAATTGTTAATGCTTTGGAATGATGGACAGAGAAGAATTAAAAGAAAAACAACTCCCCAGGCCAGGTTTTTGCATAGGGCTGTAGCAATTGTCAGTCACAAAGAGCTCCCAAGCAAGCCCTTATGATAACACACAGAGTATATCAGCAATCATCTGTCTTTTCTCAGTAAACAGTTGTATAGTAATAAAACAGAATGATACAGCTGACTCTAACCTGGCAAATTTCCCTGCACCTAGTGTTTACATCTCTTTAAGTGTGTCTTTGTCATATGGTTACAAGGCTATTTCATGCTCTCAAGTTTAATTCTTTGTAAATATAGCTCTCTTTGTGCATGTGAAGCGCATGTGTTAATAAATGTTCCATTTGCAGCCATTTCTCTTGCTCAAATGGAAAATTAAGAGTCCTTGATTGAACGGCGTTAGAGATTGCTGGAAGTCTCCGTTCCCATCTCTGCGGAGTCGCGATGATTGCTCGGGAAGTTTCACACTTTCAAATATTTCTGTGAAGGCTAAATCCTGCCTTCTGGTAAGTTGTGGGGGAGCCTTTTTTTTTTTTTTTTTTTCTGCTAAAAAATAGGTTTTTCTGGAAAGCCTGCTCCCTGCGTTCTCAGGGGTTATAAAAATGGGAATCATTTTTATTGGCAATCCACTGGAATAGTGCTGAGACAAATGGAAACTTGAAGATAAGGATCCTCGGAGGTGAAAACATACAGCTGTTGGGAATTGTGAAAGAATCTGGCCAATAAAGGAAGTCACTATTTTTCCAGGCCTGAAGTGAGTTATAGGCTGAGACGGGTGTTGTATATTTATGTAAGGCTGCAACGGGGAGCTCGAGCGACCGTATATTGCTGAAAGAGCATCATTCACATTCAACCTGAGACAAAAGGTGGAAATGAAGTAACATCCTGACCGAAGAAGGGCTCACGACAGAATAATAACATTTCAGAGAGGGGGGCTGGTGCAGTGGCCCGTGAGCAGGACTCAACATGAGGAAATGGCAGAGGTGCCTGGGCAGCCTTCAAAAAACACACACACACGCACACACGTGGCCCGGCTGGTGTCCTTGGGAAGGGGGGCGTTTATCTTTCACAGAAATGCGTACATTTAATTGATGTACGTGTACGGGTGTGTTGCTACAGCTCGGCTTGCAGGCCGTATTTACCAGGATGCATTTTCTGCCTCGTTGTCTCAATAGTGACCCCAATGAGAAAAGACACTGGAAGGGTTGAAGCTTTTGGAACTGCTCAAACCTTTTTTTTTAAAGAAAACAACAACTTTTCTCACTCTCTCTCTCTCCCTTCTCGTTGTTTTTGCAGTGTTTTGATAAAAGCTAGCAGCATCAAAACCGAGTCATGTTTCTCTAAGGAAAGCTGAGGAAGCAAAGAAAAGGTGAGAGTGTCTCAACGTATATGAGCATTTTTTTTGCCATAAATAGATGTCCAAATGTAACACAAAGACAAACAATCAGTGTTTTCATGAGTTTACACATAGGGAAACTGAGGCACACAAAGGGTTAATGGGCTTCTTGAGGTCTGAACACACATTTGGTGTCTCAAATTGGGAGGGAAATTACATCCTCATTCACAGTTCAACTACACATGTGCAGCTGTAACTGTGACTTTGCTACAAACCATACCTTTTATTTCCAAAGTGTTTGGACAGACGTCGTGATTTGTTTTGCTTTTTAATGTAATATCCATCGTTTTGGTTCAAACTGTGAAGTTGAGTTCAGGCATAAACCTCCCACAGATTTTGAAGGAGCTGAACTGGCTTTTTAGGTGATTTGAAATGTGGGCTTTCTTTTCTAAAAACACAGGGTGGCTTAGAAATCTGTTGCTAAATGTTCTCTACAGATTAAGGCGGTTTTGGAAATTTTGAAATTATGACGTACCTTGAAAACAGCAAGTTTTATCCAGGGCTGGTTTTAGTGGCAGGATAAAGTACAGCACCTGGTTTACAGACCAGAACTCCTGTGGTCCAGACGTAGCTGCCTGAACATTAGCCATTTAGTTTGGGACCAGCAGGACAACTGGACGGCAATGATGATATACAACTCATAAGTCACCGTATCAACCTGGGTGTGACCATGATCCTCCTCCATTGTGCCAGGAGCCCCCTCTGCAGTCACTGAAAAATTGCGTTTTGCCTGCAATATTTAGAAACCTTAGCTGAGATTGGATTTTTTGTTTTTAAAGAGGTAAAACATCAAAAGTAAGACAGAAATAGATCTATTTAAATCAACATTATTTTTGTCCTCAACAAGTGGTCCAGTGTTGATCCTGTCTCTTAAATCATGGACTATTTTGCAGAATACATTCTTCACTTGTGCCCTGAATCTGGGTGCAGGTGGTTACCTCACACACAGGATAGGCAAAATGGATTTGGAGCCCTTAAAAAATACTGAGTGATTATTTCCTTTTTTTAATAAGCATCCAGAAGGCTTTGAACCACAACAAAACAAACAAAACCTGTCATTCCCAGACAAATGTCCAATTTACTCTGCTCTGTGGCATTCAGACCCAGCTTAAAGCTCCACTGGCAAAGAAGACACTAAACTGAAAAAAGTACACCTGGGCTTGGAAGAACATCTTCCAAAGCCATTAAACTTCTGAGTAAGACTATAATAACTGATGTGAAAATGAGAGTGTCTTTTTTTTTTTGTGCTTTAATTATTCCTAAGTGATACTCATAAAAATATATTAGCTTATAAAGAAACTGCTGGAGAATATAATAGGGATGAAACTGTTAGCTTTCACAGGATTTTAAAGCACTCCTCTAGACGTACACCTGGGCAACTTCAGGGAATGAATGTTTGCCTAAATATCTGGTTTAAGTAACTTGTAGAATTCTCCAGTTTGGATAAAAAAACACATAGACTATTCCATAGAGTTCAAAATTACCTACAGAAAAGGTAATTCCTTCTTCCTAAATGTATAGGAATTTTAAATAACAGAGAAAACACCCCGAAGGCTGAAATCTATTGTTCTATAGTTCAAATAAAGTTAATGAACCACAGACTTCTAAATTTTTAATAGTAATAATAATAATAATAATAATAATAATAATAATAATAAATAATAATCTAATATTATAAAACATTCACTGATATCAATCAAATTCAGATTAAGCACTTGTAGGTGCCGAATGAACACACTCACAGAGGCTTTATAGTGCAGAAACTGATTATTACCAGGGGGAAAAAAATCACACTCTGTTGTGATTTATCCACTTAAATGCTTAAACTTAAAAATAAGATAAGATACCCCAATCACACGCAGGTAGTCCACATAACCTTCTTGTTAAAATACCCTTCCATTTAAACACAGATTTTAACCTTTTCCCCTTCACCGCTTACATTTTTCTTTCGTTTTGTTCAAAGCATTTAGGTAAATTAGGATGAGGTCCCTCCATAAAAATGCAAGGGGATCAGTGAAACTTTCATCTCTAATTTATTCATGAAGGAGAGAGGTCTTTCCTGGTCATGCTGTGCATCATCCTGTCAGAATGACTTTCCTTCTTCTCGAGAAGGGATAAAGGGAGGTAGAAAAATCAGGGGTTTGGGCTTTCCTACTAATAATCACTGGAAGAGAGAAAACTGTGCACTGCTTTATTCAGTGGTTATTGTACTGGAGCTGAATTTAATATCACGTATTACAAGGCCAAGTTTCAATATTAAGGGGACTGAAGGTACTAATGAGTGAAAACATAAATTATTTATGTAAGATAACTAGAGAGTCTTTTCATATAGTTCACACATAACTTTAAAAATATCATTTTGTGGATTCTCCTACCAATTGTAGCAGGTACGATAGATAGCTTTCTGTCCGGAAGAGAGCAGAAGCATGTGTGTGCTTGGGGAGGGTGTTGCAAGAACACACAGCGCCCACCACTTGTCTCTATTAGTGCAGATCATGCCAACTCCAAGCTGTGCACAGAAATACTTTTCATTTCAGCTCTGGAAATTCACTACAACTGAATAAAGTCTTAATGTTAATCATAACAACAAATAGATTTAATAATAATAATTAACCTGGTTTCTGGCTAGTATTCCCATACCTTCCAAAATTTTCAGTTTTCGGATTGATTCCTTTCACTTATTGTTGTTATGATAACATCCCATTTTGCATCCTAATCTTTTGGAGAGGCAGAAAAAGGCTTACAATACAAATGGCCTTTATTCCAGCTGATGAATGAACTCTTCTGTGTTCCCCCAGCTTACAAAAATTATCATCTTTTATACATGCTTTAAAAAGAAAAGGGTGGGGGCTAGGGAAGCAAAGCAGGATCTGGTATTAGTCCTTTTAGTCGTCAGGAAATTACAAAATGTACACTTGCGGAGTAAGCAATTTTCGCAGTCTGCTGGCACATCCATCTTTTTAATGAGCCTTGTTTATAACCTGACGCCATGTTTCTAGTCACCTACCCTGTTTACATCTTTGGCCCCTTTAATTAAGAGAAGAACCAGTTAAAAGAAAGTAAGAAGAAATATTAATATGATCTGATTAATTCAGCTAGCGGGAGGTTATGGGGTACCAAGGTTATTATAACCTATAAAGGCAACATGAGCAAAGCTGTGTTCATTTGTAATTTTATTAGGCAGAGCAAATTAGTGAGCCCACATGGCAATGACAAAAGACCCCTTCCTATTCTCTCTTACCCCCCACCGAAAGGGCCAGGCGCCTAAAGTTAGGCTCCATATTAGGCAAATGAGAGCTGATATATCTCAGCCAACAACTAATGAGAATTTCCAGAGTTGGAGCTGTGCTAATTTGAAAACATTAGCTGGGATTTCTTTTTCTTTTTTTTTTTTTTTTTGGGGTACGTACAAAGTCCAACTAACCCAACCCTGCTCTTGTCACAGGGGTGAGTGGGGTGAGGATGGTAAGGCAGGAGGGGGGGAGAGAAATCCACAAGCAGTTAAAGATAAAACATGGAGTAAACTTATGAGGGGGCTAAGAGGAAATGTTGATAATGTGTAGATCATTAGGAAGAGCATATATCATTGATATAAGGAGGGATATAATTATGTATAATTACATGACACTTATGCAGGAGCCCCTCCCAGCCCCCCAGATAAGAAAACCTACCTCTTTTCCTCGCACAGTTATCTTGCAGCGTTCATTCAGTAACACTGAAATCATGGCAACATCAAGCCCCTTTCAAGGCTTTCCAGTGCTGTGTCTGTCATGATGTGGCTTCACCAAACTCAGGTAAACTTCCTGCTAAAAAAGGCAAGTGGATCCCAGCCCTGGTGTGATCCACAAAAATCACTGTTGGATAAGGTAGCTAATCACAGCCATGCTAGTCCAGGCTAAAAAAATCACTGCATTGTCTGATGGTATGCTGAAAATAAAAACCCAAAAACCCTTACAGCTCCTCAGAAGAATGGCCTGACCTAACAAAATGCATTTATCCCAGTGGCTGGGGTGGGAAGGGAAAGTTCACAGCCCTTCTGAACCGTTTGGTCCATAAGTAATTGCTGCGTGATACACATAACGGATGAATGACACTTCTGTGTCCCAACGTATGGGTGGGGTAACTGAGGTACTTTAAGATCGGGGAAAATAATAACAAACTTTCTACTTCATTAATATTTTTGTTTGTTTACTTGTTGGTTTCCACCAAGTTCTTTTGTGGGATTCCGTCAAACTGAGGTATTAAAAATTCATGAATGCTCCAGAAAATCTGGCTGGAAAGAAGACAGAAGTCACATAACCCCTGAGGCTGATTTACTACAAAAATATCATGGACTGTGGTCTTGTGCTTCAGCTACTTACCATGACTCCTCACCTATTGCTGTATCTTTGCTACCTGTATAGTTTAATTCTACTGAAATCCCCAAATGTCACTTGTTATCAAAGAGACTCCCTCAGCTGTGAGCCAACTGAGTGAGCAGATGGGCTACAGATCATAGGAACTTTCTGTTTAGTGTACAGCATGAAAAACAGACAAAAACCCAAGGTCCCCGATAGCGGTAAGAGAGTTAAAATAGGCATGGGGGGGGAAGGGGGAAGCTGTTCCAAGTTTTTAAATTCCTCAGTTCAGAAAACTAAAGTTGAGGGATTTGAGGGATTTAGAAGAGATGCAAAAGAAGGAATAAAATATGTAAAAAATTACCAAAGTATTACTCCAAAAAAGATGGGGGCTTTTAACACTGAGACCATCTTACTGAAAAATCAATTTTAAGAACATTATATTTCACACTTCATTGTTATCTCAGTTTAGGTAGTAAGCCTAATAATACTGAAAACTACTTTTATGTGGATCTAAATCATCCAGATATCATTGTTTTTCCTCACCTAATCCCCAAATGATTTCATTACCACATGAAATCCTGCAGTCCAGGTACAATATCAGTGTACGGGCATTGCCAGGCTGAAAATTCACCCAGCATTGTGGTCCCTGACTGCTACACGTACAGTTAAGCTGCTCTTTTCACTCCTGTGACAAATTTCATTGACTCTGTTAGTCCCAATTTTATTGAAATGTATTGAAGTAAAAAATTTCATTACCAAACCCTAGTTACTGACAGAGAATTTTAAGGCATTTTAGTTTAGCTAGATTTATTCTCTTTTTTTTTTCTTTCACACATGAGCATGGATTTTGAGAGTTGGTATCTCTAAGACTTCTGCTAAGCCACAGCCCGTGGCTTTAAGATACTACTAAGGATAGGAAAACTCATGGTGACTGACTGGTTCAAATTTCTCTTTCACAGCAGTGCCTGTAAAAGCCAAAAGGCTCCAAAAATTCAAAGATAGATTTATTGTTCTATTTGTATACTCTTATACACACTTTAGCAAGTATTATTAGGTGTTATGGATATTCAATCACTTATGTAACTGATGTGTTGAATTATCCTTGTGATTTCCTGGTGTGGACCAAAGACCTGGTTTGAGTCTTGCAAGAGAGTATCAAAAAAACATTACTTCAAACCAAACCTAGAACCCCTCTCTGGAAAAAACAACATTTCTGTGAATCACAGCTTTCTGGAGACAAGCTTTGAAAACCATTAAGTTCATTTTTTATTTTGTGTTCTATTTCTCCGCACCATCAAAATCTGGGTAAGACTAGAAAACATCAACATGCCAAAATGAAAAATACCATTTAAAACAATCTGACACCTCAGTGCTGGGCCCCATGCCATTTTAACACAAGCTGGGACATATACTTGAAAACTCAGAGGAAAATTAGTTCTTGGGATACCTTCAAGTCCAATTTTGCACTTGCAAGATGAAAGTCAGCACTTTTTAAAAGAGTCTAAACAATTTCAGGCTGCAGATTTTAACAGCTTTCAGTGGACCCAACCTTTCGGATAGAGATGCCAGCTGTCATCCCCAATGCAAAACAATTTTCTGGTAATGTAAACCTCCTATCCACCTACCCTCACTTGCCTCCCTTCCTTCTCCTTATCACAGGGTGGTGAGACAAAAAACGCACCGTGGCGGAGTTACAGTGTGCTGGGCTATCCTTTCAGTGCAGTAAGAACAATCCCATAGTTGCTTTGGGTTGTCCTATCTTTGCCCAGCTCTAGGCCTTCCAGTGGTTTGGAGGTCTCCTTTTCTTGATGACACAATATATTTTCTCCAGGAAATGTTCCTTCTTTTCAGCCATGAGGGACAAGGAAGCTGGCAGAGTACTTCAAGAGCAGCCTATTAAACACAAGACCAAAATCCAGGAAGGCTGCTGAGTGCCTCTCAAAGGGAAATTATTTCTCTCTCATTCTTCTCCACTAAGTCTCAAAGTGGGCTGATGAAAAATAATCTGAACAGCATGAAAACCCCTGCAATGTGTGAACTTTCATATGGAAATAGGTTTGTGGCTATTCATTACCTGTTTATATTTGCAAGGTTAAAAAGTTTAATTGATCGTTCAATAAATTATCACTTTACAGATCAGGTTAGGCTCTTAAACAAACCACGAATCACCATGTTAACACGCAGATATAAATGAGTCTTTCTCAATAGGATAAACACTGTCCCCCATGTATGGTAGGTGTGGCAATTAGATTATTGATTTTAGGTAAATGTCTTGTTAATTATGCAGGAGGCTTCACTACTCGTGTTAATTAACTTACTGCTCCTTTGAATCAATACACTGTGGCCTCAGGAGAAAAAGCTCTCTCCCTCTGGTCTTTGGGGCAAAAAAAATGAAAAGTTTTGTTCACCTCCTTTCCTCTCTTTATTTCTGAAAAAACTCGGTTCCACGTAAAAAAAAAAAAAAAAAACCAAACATTAAATGGAGAGTGAGAGGTGTGTTAGATCACCAGATACTTCAGCCAATGAAAAAGAAATTCAGACCTTTCACAATGAAAGACAAGAGTCATGTTCATCCTGTAAGGACTGAACTCCAAATGATGCAGAGATTACCAGCAGACCAACCTGCAGAAGTTGTCAGAACAAACTTTCCCAAATTCTTGAGAACCTCAGATCTCTCTCTTTCCTTGTTTATTTTTTTTTTAAGTCTCCTTACAGATTTATTTTTTTTAATAGCTTTATCAGAAACTTGTCTCACAGGAGCCTCTTCCCCCTTCACCTCAGACTTCCCTCACCTATAACCTCTTTTTTTTCAGTCTCACACCTTCATTTTCCAATGAGATTGCCCATTGCCCCCTTCTTCCTTTCTCTGCCTCTTGTCTTGCTTTATGGACAAGTGTTAGGATGACCAACACCCACTTTTACACCGCTATTCCTGAAGCTGGCTACACTTTCAAACAAGTATGCGTTTAAACACATTCTCAAGTTCAGACCTGACTATCGTTCATGTATCTTAAATAGTCAGCACAGGTTAGATCAAATTACAGACTACTCTCAAGAAGGAAAATTCAAACTCATCCAGCAGAGGTCTAATTTCATTGGCTTATGTAAGAGAGCTTTTTCCATTTTTGTTGTTGTTTGTTTTTTAATAAGCTACTTTGATCCTATATTATTTACCAGACATCTTAAATCAGAAAATCCCATCCAGAACTTTCCCCAAATTTTTAATATTGTTGTTGGAATTTCTGAGCTCAGAGCAACTCAGGTTTTGTCCAGATTAAAGCCCAAGGTTAGAATGATGACCACAGGCACAAATTTTCACATGATCACAGCCCAAATCCATACCAAATCTGCCTGGAAGCAGGTGGATCTGGATGTCTGGGCAAAAGGTCAATCATTTCCTTTTAACCTGCAAAAAAATGATATAAACTGAAAAGAGTTTCCTACTTGGCCTTTGGTTGTTTTCATATTTTCTCATTTTCTTTTTGGTCATTCTGCAGTTCAAATCCTGTTTCAGGTTTTTTTTTTTTTTCCTAGTATATTTTGTTTGTGCTTTCTTTGGTGAAGAGTAGACATGAATGATTAGGACCATAACCCTGAAGATACTTAAGCATAACTTCATTCATATCAGCAGGCGTGATGCAGTCAACAGAGCTTTTTACATGAGCAAAGTTACTCACATGTCTTAAGTGCTTGCAGGATCAGGACCTTAATCTTGTGTTTTATGCTATTCGTTGACCTTGGTCATGTACACGTTTATTACTGGTATGAAAAAGTACAAGGTAGAGTGAGTGACATTCCTGATGCAGGGAGAGGCTTAACAGGGGAAAAAAGAAATGTGAGTGGTTTTTTAACTGTTCTAAAAATAACCTGAAAAAAAAATCTTGGTAAAAGTTTGAGACTAGCTTGCATTGATGTTTACATGAAGCCTGTTATACATAATTTTACGAAGCTGTTTTCAATCATGCAAATGATTTTTTCCTTTGCAATATGCTAATGCAATCTGATTTATTTCAGTTGTAAAAGTTAATTACAATGTGTTTGTGAGTCCCTAAAGATGATGTATTAAATGTTTATAACCAGGATTATTAAAATGTCCTGTCTCGATTACAGTGCTTCTCTTTCAAACACTAGAACTAATTGTAGCCTTAAATCACAACAACCTCACCGTTAAAATTAACACAAGGGCAATATTGCATAATTTTAATTAATTTTAATTTGGCCAAAGCAAATTAATTTTTGTTTTCTAGAAGGACAGCTAAACTCTCTCACAGCCCGCTTCCGTTAAGCACAGAGTTCATAAACTTTTCTCTTTTTTCAACATTTGTATCCCTTTAATGATTCCGTGGCTGCATATTTACACTTTAAAATACTCTTTGATTTCTCATGCTCTTTCTATTTTCATTGAAATGATGGTATTCATGTCTGAAGTCCTTATTACTGTGCACCTAAAAAAAGGAGAATGAAATAACAGTGCAATATCCGGTATTTCACTGATTTTGCATGCCTCTGCATAGCACTGAATCATTCTGTAAAAAGCAATCCAGAGACCCTGGAAGCTCTTGGATCTTCAGTTTTTCTCTTCTGAGAAACACCTGAAAGAGCTCTTGATGTCTGATGACAAAAAGTCCTTTACAAAAAAAAAAAAATCCCTAGAGAAATAATTAATTTGCACACCTACATTCTCTTTGCTTTGGTGTTGCACTAAGGATTTTTGCAGGGAAAATGGGTTTCTTTGTGCGGATGGCATAAGTCATCTTGCTTATGGAATCCCTAACTGAAACCCTCAATATGTGTGACATCAGAGCTGGTTGCTGGGGTACCACAATGACATCACAGAGTAGAGTGCTTTGAGCTGAGTTTGGGATTAAAAGCAAGAGAAAATGAGGACATTCATTTCCTTATCCTTTTTATTGTTACTGTTTTTATAAACATAACCCAAACTATCAGACTCACACCTAGAGGTCATCCTGATGTAGCATTTGAAATCTCCCTTTTTTCCCCTTATGAAATACCAAATTCCTATAATGGTGAGTGTGGGATTTGACTGTACACGAGTAATTTGTTGCCAGGGAAAGGAAGCAAAGTTTCAATTCAGGGAGTTTCCACTGCTTTTTTTTTTTTTCCAGAGGGAGCTGTGGTTTGCCTCTCCCACCCACAGAAGCAGCTGTGGGAGCAAGGGATGGGTAGGGAAGGGCTTGCCCTTCCTTGTGTGCAGGGAGCTGGAACAAGAACAAGCTCACCGCCTTGTATGAATAGAAAGGAATCACTTGTCCCTGTGTAGCACTTAGCAAAGACCATATGTGCGTGTTTTTTATGACAGACAGGAACTGCTTTGATATAAGGATGGCCACACTGAAGCAAATCAAAAATCAATCTAGACCAGGACCCTATCTCAAACTATGGCAAGAGCAGTGGCTTGGCCAAAAGTATAAAAGCAGGTCAAGCATATCACACCACCCACCCATACCTCATGATTTCTAAGTATTTTGTAAGATTCTTCCATGAATTTGACCAGTCTTCCTTGGACCCATGAGAATATCCACAACATCCACTGGTAAGAAGTCCCTCAGCTCAGCTCTGTGTTGATTATCAAAAACTCTTCAGTGTAGTTCATTCAGTTTATTCCTCATTGTCCAAATGCCTCAAAACAGATCTAAAAGGTAGGTAGGGTTTATTGTCTAGCCTCTGTGTAGGGAGAAACTGAGGTAGAACAAGTCTGAGTGCTCTGTTACCATCTTCATGTACCCACACCATGACAAAAGGCTCAGTCACTTAGTGATCAGCCTTAAGGCTCTGAGCAGTCCATAGGTCTTTGTAGTGCCTATATTTCACTTTCATGCAATGCTGGGGAAAAGTGGCATCTAGGTAAGCCCTGTACTCTGTATCCTGTGTTGCTTACTTTGTCTTTGGATAAAGGAACTGCATTCAAATACACACAGATCATGAGACTTCAGCTGATGAAGGCTCCGTTTCTCACCTCTGTCTTTCCATAATGACCTGATGAAGCTGTTGCTCAAAAGAAGAAGCAAACATGGACTTGGGGGGATCATCTCACCTGCATGAATACCATTTATTGGTGCATGCATTTCTGTGCCAAGCGGTTCAGTCATAGTCCTGGCCCAAGAGTCAGGTCGGGGTTGCAGCTGCCCTGAAGTTGAAAGGTAACTTGAATTACTTGTGTTTTCACATGTTCCCCTGAGACTTTACATCCTTCTCTGCTCCTCATCTGCATGTGTGAAAATAGACCTTCTGCGACATGGCAGTCTTTCAATTACATTGGTCACATTTTGGCTCTGAGGAACATGTTACCTGTATGGTCCTAATCAGCTATTTTCACTTGAAGCCTATGTCCGTTTACTCTCCTCACTCCCCCTGGTCCTCATGCTCAGACTCTTCCTGCAAAAGAAAACCAGCAAGAAGGATGTAGCTGAAATTGGTTCAGATTCCCATTGAGTGGGGATATAAATCTTACCATGGCCAAACATGTCAAATAGCAAAAGTGCTGTCTTTAAGCACCAGCAGTCTGCAGCTTGCCACCTTCATCCTTCTGGTGGACAAATGGCTGCTGTAGTCTCACAATTCAGAGAAGGAGAGAAATACAGGGCTAGTGATCTGTCTTCTCAGTGGATCATCTCCTCGCTAGCTAGAAGCAGCACATTTGCTTTAGGTTTGATTTACATGCTACTGGCTATCTTTAGCATCCTGGTGAATTCCAATAAGATCTCTCAACACAGACATTAACTCCTCAAATAAAGCTGGGCAGGGACTTGCTGTATGGCAGCTGAAATGAACAGCGGTTACAGATTGGAAGGGACAGCACATCCCAAAGAAAAAGCATATGAGGTTTGTGAGGGCCTGCTCTGCTTGTTCCAATCCTGTACTTAAACATACTACAGGTGAGCATCACCACAACAAAAAAATCACTGAGTCACCTCAAATATTCTGTTATTATGTGATTTTCCTATTGCGGTGACATTTCCTACTGACTCAGTAGGAAATATCCTTTCAATTCATACCTTCCTTCAGTAGGTTGCAGATGAAACATGGACAGAGTGGACCAAAGACCCAGATAACAAAGTAGTTGGCATTTCTTGGATAAAGATTAACCCAAGCATCTCAAGAACAAATTTTCAGAATTGCTGAACAGTCACAGGCATCATAGATAGGTGCTCAGCAGCTCTTAAAAAAGGACTTTGTTGTTTGGAGACTATTTCAGCCTATGGGCTCTTTCAGAGTGTAGCGCACACGGATTTTTTTCCGGGAAACGGAAGAATTTGAGGTAAAGTGGTGACTGGATTTCTTTCACTTGTCATTTATAACTGAGAGTGCACAGACAACTTTGAGGTCCTTTGCTTATAGTCCAAGCTGGCTGGACACTTTGTAGAGTGTCCAGACATAAAATATAGCGAAAGTTAGTATGGATTTACCTAACCAGGTTTGATCCTGAGCGTTGTCCTTCTGCACTGTTTTAACATGTCCTACAAAAGTAGTTTCAGACTATCCCCAGCAATACTAAATGGTACTTGGTCCCATCCAAACAGCCCTTCACCTTCTCTTTCAATGGAGATTCAGCAGCTGAAGGCATTGAGGCTGCAGTGAGCTTCTGTCACCCGCAGCATTAACGACCAAAAGCCAGCATCAAAGTAAGAAGCATAAATAGGAATTCTTTAATTATAATGAATGGCGCATTAACCTCAGCATGAATCTGTCAGGACTTTTCAAAATGGCACACTTGTGGTGCTGTGCTTGAGCTCATGCCCTGGGCTTTTCAGCTGTTCACGTAAAAGCTAGGTTTGCTTTTCTGACCAGAATGGCTCCCATCCAGCTAACTTCAATCATGGTGGGACATATCTGCAGCCAGCAATACAGAAGTATCCTGAGAAATACGGGTGGTAAAGAAATGTGCTCATCTGCTTACTGTTGTCTTTTTTGTTCTGGGAGTAAATAAACTTGTTAACTCCCAAGAAATGGGATTAAGAATTTATCAGTAGCTTTAGATCCACATACAAGGGGCCAGATTCTCTGCAAAGTCATCAAAGCTCTGCTGAAGTCCATGAAACGATGCCATTTGTTACCAGCTGAGACCCTGGCCAAAAACACCATGAAAAACCACAAATATATTACTTTCCATGAAACACAATACTCAAATGTTGTATTATGATGGAAAGTCTTTCATAAAGCATGTTGCTATTAATGGACCTTAGATATAATAAAAATATGTTTGCTTTTTAAAAGACATGGCAGAGCAACCAGTTTAGGTGCAGCCCCTGATGGTACCTGCTGCGCTGCTTTTCCAGGCGCCAAAGGCAGAGCGATAACCGCTGCCGCCTGTGGGAGCTGCAGGCCTGTCCTCAAACCATGCAGGACTAGTGTCGCAGTCGAGATGGACAAGCGACAGCAAAGACAGTCTTTAAGCAGTAAGAAGAAGAAGCGAATTTATTGCCACACGTACTTTTCTTAACACGTGTCTTTTTACTATTGGTTACGTATTATTACAATATGTCTTTGGTTGATCTTCACAAGCGGCACAGCTGCTCCTTCTCTTGTCAGTCTCTTCTTTTGCAGTTAGCTGGTTCCTCAAAGTTGTTTTACCTCCCAGGATGTCCTTTACTCCTTTCTTACGGATACACTTTAATATCTGCAAGGTTAATTTCTGACTCCATACCCTCAGTCGAGGGGTCCACGGACCCACTGTAGTCCCCCCCAGACTAGATACACTTTGATAGTCTTCCAAGCTCGGCCATGCTTCTCCATACTGTGGCTTTGAGGATAGGATGCCATCATATGTCAGAGCCACACAAAAATGAGTTATGGTGGGACTATGTGAAGTAAAGCTAAGGGTCATATAACTTTTCACACCCCTGTAGAGTGCTGACAAAGAGAGACAGAAAAAAGCCCCTGTCTTGCCATCTGAGTTTCACAAAGTTCTTAATAATCTTGGAAAGTCCCATGGTGTTTTTGCAAATCACACATTGTAACTGTCAGAATAGCCCAAATGTCCTGCAGCAAGGACTTTGACTGACCCACTGTTTGGGTTTTTTTTTTAATTTGTTGCCTAAATATCTGTAAATCTTCCTTCAGGTGCCTGAATATTTTGCTTGCAGTTGCACTGCTTGATTCTACGCTTGGTCTGTGCTGTCTGAGGTTTCTCTCTTTCTACGCGTGCATCAGCTGTACGACTTTTATGTGCAAATTCCCCTCATACAGAGCTATGGCAGGCCTGTGATTTAACTCGGAGACTCAGCCTTCTCTAGAGCAATTCACTTGGACCAGCATTTTGACTTTTGGTTAGCTGGCCGTTCCTCTGCTCTTCTTGTTTACAGCACCATTAACCTGTAGGGAAAGGGTGAGCTTGCCCATCATTGGAAATACAGAATATAGTAAAAGTCAAAGTGATATAAAGGCACTGCTCTCCACCTACAGACAGACACAGTTGACTCAGCCAAGCAAACTGCTCACGCCCAAGACTTTGCATTTCTCTGATTGTTTATTTTGCCACAGCCTAGTAACTTTGCCCCATGCTGCCACGTATTTTCAAGTCAATGATGAGCTGGGTGTGTATGTCCCAATTTCTTCTCATTCATCCTGACCAGAAATAAACAAGACTTTAAAAAGCAATTTGTCTTCTTCCTGCTTTTATCTCTAGGATTCTGCTCAGTGAACAGCACTGAAGCTTTATCCAGCATATCAATGCATCTCACGCATCAGCATTTACCATTACTATTTTAATGATGGAGACACTGAGGACAGGTAAGAAAATTGGTTTGCCCTAAATTAAGCACAGTAGATGAGTTAGAGAAAAAGACAAAATATCTTGGGGAAAAAAAAAAAAAAAGATTTTTTTTTCCTAAACCTATTTTTGTTTTCTTGTTGGTTGTAAATTATTGCATGAATGTGCACTTCCTAATGATGGCCGCAGACAGTAAGGGGAAATTCCATACAGGCAGGGGAAGAAAGTACAATTAATTTCATTATATTTCCAGCACAAATTAATCAAAAGACAAGCCTACAGTTCATTAGAATATCTGTTTTCATGTTTTCAGCTCCTTGTCAAGTGTCTAGGTTATATGTAGACCAGAATGGAAAGCCAAGATTTTAAAATAACTGCAGAGCTGAAATACTGTAGAGCCACAAATCTTAGGATCAACCCCACTTAGGGTAAATCTACAGAAACCTTCACTAAAAGCTGACAGTCCCTATGTGTTCCTGTGCGCCAAACCTTGGAGCTTTTTTCCCCAGCTGCTGTCTCAGTCTGGTGTTACTTCTGGCCAAAAAAGAGATCCAGAAATATTACGTGTTGGGTGTCATCAGCAGAGAGAATTCTGTTACCTATAGGGAGCTTAAATCAATTTGCACACTTCTGGGCAATTTCTTGAATGCAAAGGATTTCTTAAAAGAGTCTTCATTGCCTCTAAAAATAAAACTGCATTAAAAAAAATTAATAAGAAAATAACAGATAGACCTGAACAGGAAAGACTGAGCCACATATTCATTCTAGCTCCCAGATCTCTCAGAATCTGACTTCAGATTCTATTCTCCGTGTTTAAAGTTGTGTTTGATCAAAAGTCGATATGTTCTTCACCCAGCCCTTCAAAACCCCAGCCCTGGCTCTGAGCGAATATGCATAAGACTCATCCCTAGCAGCTTTCTGTTGGGTTTCCTTTTGATCAGAACATGGTTTCTTCCTCCACTCAGTGGGCAATGAACCTTTCAACGTTTACCCCATGGCTGCAACAGCTTCATTTATCTTCATCGTTGAAAGCAACTCTATAATTATATCTTGCATTGTTCTCCGCAAGCCGCTCGCCAGTTAAGAAAAATATGTAATCAGCCGCCTTCCTTTCTAGGCAAAGGTACGTGTGACCAGTGAGACCTTTCCAAACTAGGACTGTAAAAGAAGTTAGATGTTAGATAAGGACTATTCTCCAAAAGAGAAATATATGCAAAAAGGAGAAGATAGACATCTTGCCAGAGAGTAGCATTTCTAGATAAACACTTCTGGTTATAGATGATTTCAGATCACATATCTGCTTTCCTGTGTTCCTTTGATTATTACTGCTTGTCACTGACACTAAAATTGGAATTTGTGGCTGACCCCCATTCCCTATTGGCAAATGACCCTGAAAGGGTTATCAAGGCCTTATACCCAGTTTTTTCCTCTTCCCATGGCTTTAATTGTGCTGGTAATCTCACACAGCTTGTGAATTGTGAGAAGAGAGGGAGAGGGGAAAAATGCAGAAGTTGGGTTGAAAACCATGGAATTATGTCATAAACACAAAGTTTCTCATAGGAAAGTCTCTGTCTCAACTATGCAGGATGGGGCGGAGGGTGGGAAGGAGGAGGGAATTCTTCAGGAAACTCGGAAAGAAATAGACCTCTCCTCTTGTCTCTCACGTTTTGCAGAGTAAATGCTTGGCATTAAAGAAGCCATGGGCTCCCTTGTCAGGATGAATCATCCCCTTGGAATCTGCACAGAGCATAGGATGAAGAGGCGGTATATTGCAAAATGCCAAATGCATGTGCTGGAATCACAGCCCGCTGCTTCCAGCACAGGCCCGCAAACTCAGCCTCGCTCACTCCCATTCCCATTTCTGGTTTGTGTCTTGTCACCTAAAACATAAACAAAAGCCGAGGAGCTCATGGAGAGAAATGAGGGGGTGGAGGAATGGGGTGGAGGGAGGATGAGGCGAGGCTTCCAGCGAGACCCAGCTCTTCCTTTCACTGCCCACAAGAATGAGAACATTCCTTTCGCACAGCCTGGTGCGTGGATCCCATCCACATCACTCCTTAGTAACAGAAACATGCTGCTGGAAGAGAGTATCCCCGGAATGCTCCTGGGTATTTTTCCCAGCATCGTACATTTGTTTTGTGTTTTTTTTTTTTTCTCTGGCAATATTAGGCACTCTCAGAACAAGATGACACTTCAAGAACACATGGAGAAAAGACAACGGTCTCACAATGGGTGCAGCCCATAGCCAACTACCAAGACATTTGAATGAAACAGTGTATAAGTAGCATTTAGCATAAGGTAACTTACATCAATGCTGAACTACAAAAGCATCTAAGCGAGAGAAACTTTTCAAAAGGATTGTGTTTATTTACTCCACAGCATTTCCTTTGAAGTAGAAAATAATGGTAGTAATGACAGGGAATTACAGGTGAAAAAAAATGGATGTGAAAATCTTTTGAAGTGTTCCCTCTTCAAATTTTAAACTCGCAACCCATTGTATTTTGCCTTTTTTTGAGTACCTTAACATGGGATTGCCTTGCTGACATCAACATAGCAAAGGTAACGCAGCAGGATACAGCAGTACTCCAGCAAAGCTGTAGAAAAAGTTCCATTTCCATAGTTTCTTCTGTTCTAATATTTATTCCCACCACCTCCTCTTTCCCACATGCCTCTGACAGTTGGCAATAATAGAGTTGCTGGATTCGTATGGAAAGAAGGAAATGAAATATTAAAATAACAAGACAAAGATAAGATTTGCATTTGTACTTATACCATTGGCTTTTAAGAGAGTTTCCCCTATTAATATTAGATTTTGACAGAGGGAGGGGGAGGCCAAGTTTCGTGCATTTAAAATGCTGACCGTCATCCTGCTGTCGTTAGTGGCGTGTTTCTGAGCTAACTGATCATTCGGCAGTAACAGCTTAATTCAGATTGGGCAGATACACACAGCCCCATCTCTGTCAAACTAACCAGGGCTCACAACACGGAGTTTATGCCAGATTTACGCTGGATGTGTCTAGACAGACAATATCTGATCTGGCTTAAAGTAAGAGTGGCATGAACAGACAATATCTGCACTGGCAAAAAGCCTGGCAGGACAGAGTTAAGCCGTGACATCTTTTTTTTAACAAACTACAGTCAACGAGGAAAAATTTATGTAAGAGTAGTATTTCATTTTATGCAGCCACAGAGCTTTTCACTTGGTATTAGGGGTCCTAAAGCTGGATTTTCTGTATCACTGAAAAGCAGTTGTAGCCTTTGTTTACGCTCATGCTGTGAGCTCTGCATCTTCCTTGTGTTTGCTTCAGTGTCAGCACAGCTCTTAAATGAGGTTTGGAGCTCATGGAGTTCATGCAAGGATTCATTACGACTAGTTGAAACTGTTTCTGAAGATGTACCCAAGCACTTTGAATAGCAAAGCACTACAACTATTGACCATATTTGGCACTGGATTTAATGTTCTTATTAATTCTACTAGTCTTCTTGGAAAAAAAGCTTTCATATGTCTGCCAGTCTTTGGTTTATAGCCACTTTAAAACTGCATTGACTTTTTTGACTGCCAGAGATCCTTCCTTCCACAGATTGCCCCAAAGCAACATCTCCCTTACTTGACCATATCAAGGAGACTGAACATACCACCGGTTTATGCCTCTGTGGAACCTTTGCAGATTGTTTTCCAAGCAAACCGTGCTTTCCGTAGGTTCTCTGGTAAGCCTGGCAGACCTGCCACGCATCAGTTAGAAAGGTCTTGATTCACATCTCAGCTGCAAAAAATGTGCAAGACATACACTGAACCAGTCCAGCCACCGGATGGGAGGACTCAACTAATTGGTGGAGTTGGCTCAAATACTTGGCCACCAGCTGGCTGATACAGCAGCCTCCAGCCCCAGGGAGTCAAATGTTCCACCCAGAATCAAAGCTGGGTCTCTTTAGTGGTAGAGCAGAGCAATAACCTCTGGTACCACATGGCTCAGACCATTTTTCAATTATTATTATTATTAATTTTGAAATATAAAAATAGTATAAACCCTTTTCCAAAATTTAATTTGCATTTTAAAAAGCAGAAAAGAAAAGAATGAAAGCATGTGGTATCAATCATATTTTACAATACTTGTAACTGCAGTTCGGAAACATGTGTTTCCTAACTGCTCATTCAGCAGTATCTGTATAAATTTTTTTAAGCAAAAAACAACCCTCTAAACAAAGCATTTAAACTAACCAGCATTGCATGATATTGTACTTAGCTGAAATGAGCCATTTTATTTGGGTGTAAGCTGACTAGAACCAGGGGTTACTGTTGCTCTGTTACTATTCCAGAAACTTTCTTTCAACTTTAAATTAGATTCGGGAAGAAAGGAAGAAAAATACCATTCCTTCAAGTATCGCTGCAATTGCTACTCCTGTAATGGCAAACACTGAAATTGTAGTATATCTTGATCATGCTGTTGCCAAAGCATTTTATATGACAACAGAGGATCTGCCTTCATGGAGCAAAGCAATGGCTCATCACAACAGGTTCCCTGTCTCAGTAGTGGCCTTTTAACTGGTGCTTTCAAAAAAGCACAGGATGTGCCTCATTCATTTAACCAGTTGACACTGGGAAGGAAAGTGCTTCATCTTGATCTCCTGTGAAGATTAATTAATATTTGCATCATCTTTCTTTATTGTTAAACATGTCTGAAAAATAAGGTCATGTTGCTATGAGTGCCTTGGGATGCCCAACATATAAGCTTTATGAATTCAACTCATATCTTTAATAACTCTTCAGAGATCCATCACACACCAATGTGGAGGAACGACAAGAACTGGTTCCAGTTACCTGTGCCTCAAAATGTATTGCAATGCATTTTTTTCTCAGATGAGATCAGTACCCAATTTCTTGAGAGATATACCTGCCCCCTCCCCTCCACCCACCACCACCCACTTCACCATCCTGTCAAAACCCATTTTCTCCACTGAAAGCCACCGGGTGATTTTTAGCAGATAAATGTGCCACCTTCAAAATTCAACTCTATCACATTTTGTTTGTTTGTCTGTCTCTGCTATGTTCTGCGCACCTTCTTGTGACAGAGTGATAATATCGTTATTGCCAGAAAAAATGGATGGACATCCCTCTTCCTCTCTCAGTCACACTGACATCCATTCATTTTACACTGAAATAACTCCATTGACTTTATTGTACTTGTTCTGACTCGGTATTGGTACAAGCAAGAGAAGAACAAGGTTCTATTTTTATTTTTCATTTCCTATGTGCAGCTGATGTCTGAGACCCTGCAGCATGCCGGCCTGTGCTGAGAATCTTGACAAAAATCCACCTTTGATGAAACAAGGGCTTATCAGCAAGAAATTACCAAAGCGATCAACATGCAAGAGGATCCTCATTTAATAAGTGCTAACTTTTATTTTCCTAATAGGCATTAAAAACAATAACACCACGTCCATGATACAATTTGATTAAATTGGCTCCCATGGCTTTGGGAGCAGTAATATGATTAAATGTCTAACACAGAACATGTTCTTGGTGTCTGATCGGCAGAGTCCCTAGCTTTTATTCCACTCACACTGCAGTTCTTGGTGGTGATGGTATTAACCATTTCCTATTCAAGCCTGATGGAAAATCAAAGTGCCTTCCTACCACAAAGACTTGAGAGACACCCTGGGACAACATTGCAGAGTGAAGAACTGGGAATAATTTCCAAATACGCTCCTCCCATCACTCCATCGTATCTTGCATCCAGTTCCTTGATCATTGCTTGACCTGTGAGTGGAAAATGTTTTCCTACCATCTATTTTGAAACACAACCCCCAAAGTAATGGTCTGGACACAACCCCCCCATATGCCCCACCGTATACCAGGGGCTCCTCTCCCCTTCATGCACACAACACAAATGTAAGTGTTCATTCCAGATTCAGAAAGTCACGGTGTCTCCCATGGCCAGGTTCTGTAAACATTTCTTTCTGATCTGTTTCATGACTAAAATGACTGAATGAAATTTAACCCCAAAACCAAGAGAGATTTCTACGATGTGGCATGATTTGTAAGTGACTTAAATAGGATTCTCTTGTGCAATAAAGTGCTAATACATCTGCAACCTTTAAGACATTTTTTTAACTTTAAGAAACTATAGAGAAATCCTATTGAAATCAAGGAGCTTATAAGACACCTGCTCATACACTTGAGCTTAGGCTTGTGCATAAGTGTCTGATGAGTTGGAACCAGCTCTTTCTGCACAGACCGTGATCCACTGCAGTCCAGCTTGGTTGTGATGGAATTTGTTGAGAACCCAATAGCATCGTTTCCTAATATTACATGAAATAAACTCTACACACATCCAGCATCATGATTTTTACAAGGAGAGAAGTTTATAAACCTCATCATGTGCCTAACTTAGATCAGATATCGCAACAAATCCTTCTTTCTCATCTCAGTGACCTATACTAAAGGCCCCTGGCATCAGGACACCAAGAAACAAACCCAATCAAACTCAGGAGGCAAAACATCTGAACAGACTCATGTTCCTCTCTTTCCCCACTATATTCTGTAGGATGGTTAAAACAAAAACAACACAAAAAAGCCCAAGTGGCTTTGTTTCATGTTTATACTGGACAGATTGGAGTGAATTGTCCCCAGTGCTTCAAAACAGAACATTTCCAGGTGCACAACAGCATTCAGCGTCTAATGCTGTTGAACACAGAGCTCAGCACTGAGACAAAAGGAAAAACATATTTCAACTCCTTTTATCAGACCCCACATCACACATTTGCCCTTGTTCTAAACGCAGGGCAGACTTCACTGTCTATTTTTTTGTATTTCTGAGAGGTTTTAGCCATGCACAGAAATATGTTGTGATGGCCATTGTATAAGGAGATGCCTCTTCACACAGCATTTGACTATGACAGTTAAAGAAGGGAAAATGGGAAGTCTCATGACCACTTTCATTCAACAGATAGGGAGAAGGCAAAGCAAAGCCCAGCAGCTTCTGCAAAGGATGCACTTTGGGCTCAGGTCCTGAGTTCAATACCTACGTTTCTAATTCAGGAAAAGTCATCTGTCCTCTTGTCTTCGCTGGCCAAGCTGACTGTCTAATAGATAACTAGGAAAGTTAAGCTACTTTGGGATTTAAATAATTTACAATGCAGTGGGAGAACAAACCTTTTTTTTTAATTAATCAAATGCTATAAAATCTGATAATTTAACAGAATCTGAAGTAGCAATGATGATGTAGTGACCTATCCTGTGAGAAAATTCTATACAATTTCCCTCTCTTTTCCTCTAAATCAGTAATTACTATCATAATGCTAAATAAGAAAAGATTTAGTCTCCAGTCATGGAGCCTTTGATGTAGCGCACGGCTTTTTTGTTCTTATTTTCTATAGACAAAATAGCCACAGATTCCTTCTTTGTACCCTAACAGCTTTCTCACCATGCCTTCCCGCAGCCCAACTTCTTGTTCAGTCAGTCTGGCAATATCTGTAGTGACTTACGCTGCCTATTTTTTGTTCTCATGCCTGCAAAGGTTCACACAGCCAGGGGAAGGCTCGTTTCTGAAGAGGAATAAGGCACTGAGAAGCCTCCTGGACCTTGTTCATGGTCCTTTCCAGGAGAACTAATTGCCAAAACTAATTAAGACTGAAACTGATGGAGTTCTCTCCCACATAGACTTTACAGGATTAGGAACAATACTAGTTAGCTGTAAACACGGTCTCTTAAAAAAACTACAGATTCTCTTTGCCGAAGGCTTAGAGTGGGCGGGGATCAGAAGCTTTTTGATATGTAAGTATACCCAGCAGTAATAAAAGTCTTACACCAGGTTAACTACACAATTTGCTAATAACATTTGCTGACACAATCCATGAAAATCACTCTGGCAGCCTGATTTCTGGCAAGTGTACAAACGTTTTATTGAACACATGCTGCCTATGAAACATGGTCTATGAAAACATGGCCCCCCTATTCGCAAATGGGCAGCTGAGTAACATGTGAATAAATACCTGCTCTCAATTCCTCCTAGCTTATAGCAGGCAGGAAACCTCCAATTCTTTTGCACACATTTTGGAGGTAAAAGTTTCTCAACCAACTTTGGTGTTGGAGAGTAAAATCTCTGTACAGTACGGCCCGTAACTTTCCTCACCAGCGAGTGTCAGTCAAGGCAGGCATCCCACGTAAAAGGAATCTCTATTTTCACACTGTTTCGAGTTGAAACATGGTTCTTCCACTCTAAGTGGAGCTTTACAGAATTCAGTGATGTATATTATAAGCCAAAATTTTCCAGGGACGCAGCTTGATCTAGCCGCCCTGGGAACTGCATGCAAGAATCTCAAGGCAGTGTTTTGCCCTGAAGTTGGCCCTAGATGCACAGGAGAAAGTCCCAAGGAATGTGTATGACAAGACACATAAAATACCTATCCAGGCTGACCTACCCATTCATTTATAAAGCAGCATTTCCAAAGGCAGACAGTGAAGCACTGCCAATCACTACCATGATGCTGGCAGAGCACGATGCAGTTCAACAGAAATCTAGCACTTAATGGTAAATCCAGCACATGTGCAGTGCTCCCAGGACATCCTGGGTTCCCCCTCCACCACCACCATCTCTAAAACATCTTGTGAAATAAGACTATGTGAAACACTGTGTTACTGGCTGCCTAGCAAATTGGTGGAATTTTTTTCCCAGGTTTCAGCTGAACAGCCACCACAATTCTGGGGCAATAATTAAGACTAGTGAATTATACAATTGCTTTTTCTTTCACTATTGGCAAATTTATTTCTACGATATGATGATGTGTCGGCAACATCTATTTGTTTGTCACATCTCTTGTAGTGTCCCTTAGAATTATCCAGAAATGGGAAAAGTCCTCAAAAAAACCTCACAAACTAGGTGCCAATATAACGGCTGGGAATTGGTAGTTGTTGTTTAGGGTTCTTACATTTTTGTTCATTTAGAAAAAATTATGATGTAATTCTATCCCAGAAGCAAATGCCATTTTTTAATATTTTATTTTAATCTTAACTTTTTTATTTTTCTATTCATACACACAAATATATAGGAACAAAATCCTCTGAAGATAAAGAACAAAATAAAGAAAAGGAAATGGAATAGCCTGAGAGGAAAGCAGAGAAAGCAGCATGGGTTTCACCACAATATTCAATAGAATCATAGGCGTTTCTTAACATAGCTGTTAATGATAGCACTTATCTGGTCCTGTTGATTCACCAGCTATGAAATTCAATCCAAGTACACACATATTTGGGAGAAGAATTCACAAAATATATTGTGCAAGCCTGTCCATGAATCTGGGCCATGCTGTGAGAGAGCTTTGCCCCATTTATAGATTTAAGAGGAAATTGTGCAAAACTTGTGGTCGGCCTGAGACCTGGAAGCTTTGATCAATGCCAAAACCCCTGATTCAGAAGGGTGCCTTACAGGTTCATATAAAGCAAAATTTTCTTGCTGGTGCTGTGAGTGCTCACCTGCTCTCTCTGACATTTCAGGAGTAATTTGCTAGGAGGGGGAGATACTTCTGCATGGGATGACTGATTTTGTACGATCATTCCTGCACAGCAATCTACATGTTTGAAAAGGTGATAGGAATAACACTGGTGTATTTTTATGCCAGGGAGGAGCCTTCTACTTAGCAACTATTAGCGTCGTATTAAATCTTTGGCTTTCGAGAAGAGGCCTGTCAAGTTTAACAATGAGAATTGTAAACTTCTCCTTCTGAGGAGATGTGTGATGTGCTAGCAGCATTGCCTGCATTGTTTCCCATCTTCCCTAGAGCTGTTTCTTTATTTTATTGTGGCTCAGACACAAATTCAGCCCTTTTGGAGTGGCTGGCCTGTGCCAATCTAGTAGCCTGAGTTAATGATTTCATATTGTTACAATTGTCTCAGTGGCCAGAGTCCTCCACGTTGGCGCGAGTAGGGTGGCTTCTGTTACGCTGCAGATAAATAACTGTACAACTTTGATATGTGCAAAATACACACATGCAAGATGGCATGTAGGAGGATATCCTTTACTGGCTTCTAATAACAATGTAGAAAACAAAGCAACACAGAAGTCTTCTAAAACTGCAGAAGTAATGCCACAATAAATTAATCTTACCAGTCATTATGTCCACAAGTGTGAAACAGTCAGAGGGATGCCAGATTCTTCCTCTACAAGAAATGCTGAATTCTGATAACCATTGAGTGATCCCTCATTTCTTCAATGTGCAAAGCTGTGAAACCCCAAGGGTTATTTTTTTCCCTTTCATTTCTCTGCTGACAAGTGGCATGGGAAGTGTAGAAAGAGTTTAAAAATTTAGCTTTGAGAAAACATATTCCCAATGGGACCTACTTTATACACTGATTTCAATGGAAAACTATTTTCCTAAAGGGTTTTTTTTTTTCATCCCCTTTTCCAGCTTGCTTCATGAAACCAAATGTTTTACATAATATTGGAAATCAACCCCCACCCCTCACTTACTCCCTCCCTCCCTCTGTCTGTATCTCTGTGGAATAGGCAAATCAATGGAGAAGTGTTCAAGCTTTTGTTAAAATGAAAGAATGGAAAATTAAAGGAGGTTGTTCAGAGTAACAGTCACATAAAAATGTACAGCCTGTGGTTCTTGACTCTCTTTGACTGTAGAACTGTTGCTCGTTTCTCTCCAGCTGCCTGTGATAAAGGTACATATGCAGTCTGTATATAATTATATGAGGGTGTGCAGGCAAACCCCTGCACAGCCAGGATGATGTGAGGTTTCTCTATACACTCATTATGTTCCTGGACTTTCAGATTTTTGTAGACAAAATAAGATTTCTTTCATTAAAATGGGATTTATTTGTGGTTCAATAGCCCGAGGCTGTAGAAAAACAGGGCATTTCACCATTGTGTCATTGAACACTGAACTCTTGCCTTTTAATTATATAGGTTTCTGACACCCAACCAGACTTCTCTTTTTTTTCCTCCTCCCTTTAAGGGAGATGACGCAATTGTGACATAGTCAGGCCCCAAATAAGAAATTCCTAACCCAGATGGACACAGCATAAACATTCAGATGCAGAGACACTCGGTTTAGTATTGCGGCAGGACCTGCTTGATTTGAACCACACTTTTCACAGGGCCTTGCTGGCCCCCAAATGAGAAATTATTGATCTAAATGGAGTAACATAAGGATTCTGTCAGGCATGGAGAGCTACATGGAGGCTTCTCCCAGGCAGATGGACCAGTTGAATAGTCAGTGCCTTCCCTGGTGAGAAATGAAACTAGAACAGGTTTTTCTTTTTTCTTTTTTTTTTTTTTTTCTGTTTCATGTGAATTCTTACCCGGCGGTATCTTAAAGTACGGTATTTCTCATCCTAAAGTGAAGGAACTAAAATGTCCTTAATTATGCAAAGGTAATTTGACCTGATGAACAGGTCAAATAAAAAAGAAATACAATCCAGCTTCACACAGATCAAGGAAATCTTCAACCTGAAAATGAGAAGTCCTAAATTGTCCCAATTCCTGTTAAAATTCAATTTGTGTTGCTGGTGTTCAACATTTCTGGAGCTCAGACCATTTGTGTCCTTTCACATCTGAGATACAGGCTTCCCAAAGGTCAAAAAGCCTGATAGTATAAAACTGACACCCAAGTCTGAAGGTCGTGAAGTCAGACGCAGCCCTGAAAAATCAGGAAGATCATTGGAGTCTGCCTGGTCTGGAGACTGACGCTTCAGTAATCTATTTCCATAGCAGCGAATAAGCAGACTTTACAGTTAAGAAAGGAGCTGTATGAAACTTGGAAGTGAAAATGTAGGAAATGTGTGTATATGTGTTTGTGTGTATATATATATATATTTGGGTTGGTGTTTGTTTTGTTTTGTTTTGTTTTTTTTCTGATGCAAGAGACGCATTTTGGGGGGAGAAATGCAGAAATATAGAAGTCCTCAAATCTTAAGACCTCACTACTATTCTCTTTGATAAAATTGCCATTTCACCGATTTTACATTTGCAATGAAGTTTATAAAATTATATGTAGTAGAACATCAACATTTTCAGGCACAATTTCACAACAATTTTCTGTTTCAAATAGTTCTAGGAAAAATATTAGCTGTTTGATTCCTCTTGTAGTAAGATCCGTAACATAAAGGAAAACTGGTCGCAGCTCTTTACTCTGCATTAAGTGTGTTTTGGATGGGACTGACAGCAAATAAGAGGGCTTATGCATTTCCAACTGACTTAAAGGTGTTGTCCACAGCCAATGAAACCTCGGAATGAAGGGGTAGAAGGCAACTTGAGTGGCTGTACAGAAGAGGAGTTAAAAAACCCATGGTCCCCCCACCATACTCCTTGTCCTTTTTATTATTATTATTATTTTCTAGTGTCTTCTACATGTCAGTGGAAAATATCAGGAGCAGCAATTGAGTTAAAGCTTGGCTGAATTATCCCTTTCATAAGCCTGTGTCTTCATTTGTTTTTTTTTTTTTTAAAAGTAAAGGTTTTCTTTATTAATTTTAGCCAGCTAGCATTCACTTAGCATTTGCTTTGAGGGATAATTGACAGGTTGAGGCGACACTCGCCAGAATGAGAGCCATAAATCAGAAATAATTTCCAAAATTGGCTGAGGGGCTGATATGTTGAATAGGTAAATACAGGTAAAAATCTCTCTATTAGGCCTGACAGGAGCGGCAAATGTCAAGCAGGTGCTCCCTAATGCACCAGAGTAGATTAATTTTGTGGTTCCTTCTTTGGGTGATTTTGTCTTCGGAATGCTACTGTGCTCTGACAGTGCTAACCAGACCGCTCTCCTGGAGGGGGACATTTTCTATTTTCCTCTGAAATGAGGAGTAACAAAAATTGCTGCGGAAAAAAATGTTGACTTTCTTAACTCTAGCTTGTCTTTAAATTAAGTTCCTTTCATAGCCCCAGCAGTAAAGTTATAATAATAATAAAAAAAAAGTGTAAAAAAAAACCCCAGAAGATTAAAGCATTTGTCATGAGGAAGTGGGAATTGCTTGGTCACCTGGGACAACGGAGAGTCCACATTATTTGCCTATTGAAATCCATGGTAAAATCCTCTCAAGTGAATGGCATGAGATTGTTATAAAGGAGGTAGACAGCCTGGCAGAAAGAAAATTAGCTCCCGATAGTTGTGCTCGCTCAGTGCCTTTCTCTCAAGGCTATGAAAGCATTTCACCAATGCAGTTAGTAACAGATGACTGTCACGAGGAAATAGAGAACTCTGCTCTTGGTGATGTCAAAGATATTGATCAGACACCAACGACTCCAATACCCAGAGTATGTAAAGCCAAACCTTCAGGTTTCATTTGCCACCTCACAGCAAAGGTCAAAATGATCAGATTTATGAAAATTAAAGTTGTTTTGATCAATTTGTCTAGATCTTCTTCATGACTTTCTGCTAAATAAGAGGTGCGCTTCCTCTGGGCCTTTTGAACGCAGGCGCACACATAAAAAAAACACATACGCTGCAAAAATGGCCAAAATTCAGTCCCAGAATAAAACTGTGAAATTTCACAGTTTCTTCCACTGAGCAATTATTTCAGTTTTCGCCAACAGGAATGGTGAGATTTTAGCATCAGGTTTTTTTGTTTGCAACATAAATACTTGTAAAGCAAAAAACTGGTGGCTTTGCAAACTCTAGATGTATTTAAGGATCTTCTGTGAAATATGATGGGTGAGGGGGAAGAAAAGAACAGCTCTTGTCATGAGAAGCCAGAAAGAGAAAAGTTCTGAGTACCTCAAGACTCAAGACCTTGAAAGATAACAAGGTTAGGGTCATGATACAAGACGGATTGCAGCTGATAGTGGTGGCTGAAATGCACAGAGAAGTGTGGGCTGATAATCAGACTGACAGATCACAGTATTTCCCACTACTCCCAATTTACTTCTTCCTCGAAGTCGTAAGCGGGTCAGCTTCTCCGTTCCTCTGCCTTAGATTGTATATTTGTGTATAACTTGCCATAAAGATGCAGTTCAATGCTGGGCTCCATCCAAGTTTGGACACAAAATCTCTCCCCATAAGACAACCTGTGCATCTGTTCTGAGGTTTTAGAGATTGGAAAGCAGACCGGCTGCTTCCCTAAGACTGCACATTTACACTCATTGTAAGGGACTTAAGCTGTTGTGTAGGGACATGTCTTCCTATTTACTTGAAATCCTGCTGGAGAGACAGTCTTCCAAGAGTACAAAGGCAATACGGCTTGTTTAATCTAGCAAGATGCTGCCTGAGAAGGGGTATAATCACTCTAAAAATGCACCAGGAAAAAATTGATATGAGCGCAAAGAGTTCTATAACCAAAGAGGCAACATTGTCCCAGTCACAAAAGCCTGTAGACTAACCTTTTTTTACGCTGAGGCTGGAAATCAGAAGAAAGTTCTTGGAGCAGTTATCTAATAAGGGAGTAGAAACCCAAACTACTAAATCAGCTAAATAAAATCCCGGATTGTTCCATGAATTTTATTATTATGCATGAAAGTTGACTCTGGTGGCTGTGAGTTGGACTTGATCCAAAGTATCCCTTCCACAATCACATGTTCCTGGTGTAGAAAAGAGGGAAAATAAGTATCTATAACAAAAGTTTACTTTATTTATGTTAGCAAAGGAGAAGTGAGTTAACTGATGACGCTTGTTACTCACAACTATTTTCTTTGGACTTAAAGAAGGCATTTCAGCAGCTCAACTTGAAGCCAAAAACACAAGGAAGAGAATGGCTAGATCTGTACAAAGCAAGCTGAGGGCAGTATACTTCACAAGTCTCATGGTTACTACTAGTTTAGTTTAGTTTATATAAACATGCAAGTAGAAGCAGCTACATATTTATCTTGAACTTCAATTCCCCCCTCTCCACTTAGGAGTAACAACATCTTGAAGAGCTCATCACGTTGAGGACTGTGAGTAAAGTCTACATCAAATCTGCTACTAATAAAACTAAACTAAGACTAGGATCAGAAGTGGACTCACCTAGGAGAACATTTCCTATCACAGGCACCTATGGTTTGATGGGCCACATACATTGAACGTAGCTCACAGCCAGCAAAGCTCTCCAGGCTTGAAATCTGCCTACCCCCTCCTCCAAAATAATTTTTCAGATGTGGGAAAAGACTTATTGGAAAACTTCTTTGAGGTTCACCCAAGGGAGTTGGGTTTTTTTTCCTCCTTCCTTCTCAAATGAGAGGAGTATCTAATAATACAGTAGCCATAACTATTTGAGTTTGGTCTGCTCAAGCCTGAACACCCACCGTGTCTATTTCTAAACCATTTGCCCTTCCCTAATTCTTACAAACCACTTTACAACTCAAGTCTAATCAATAACAACTGTGTGAAACAGCACTCAGACAGTAAAGAAGTTGGAATTCCCCTTAATAGCCCTTTAAAGGAGTTTTAATTAATTCCATGCGCTTCTGTAGGATTATCAACTTTACAGTATGACTGCATGTGAAAGCTTTAAGACATTTCACTTATGTCTGCAGGATGTTATGTTACAAAAACTGGTTTTCATGGCTTGTCACCGCTCCTCATTAGCTTCTTGATTAATCCTAAAATCCCACTTCTCCTTCCCTTTCTACTTTAACTATCTGTCTCTGAATATTCTTCTATTGGCCCCTCTTACATCCTTTCTCTTAGAGCTTGATCCAGCTCTTAGCAAAGGAAATAGAAAGATTCCCACAGATGGTAATGGGAGCTTGGCAGGACCATTCCCTTCCTTTTGCTTACTCCTCAAAGAAGCCACTTAGCTAAGGCTGTGCAACAAATTCATTGCACAGCTACAGTTAGAAGCCAGTAATTCTTAGTTCTTACCCAGATGACAGAATTTCCTCACATTTTTCAGTTTCCAATGGGTATTTCTTTTCTTTCATGGCATCCAGGTTCCTCTCAGTTCCTGCTCCTCTTTTCACTCCTTTTGTTCTCTTTAGTCCTTACCTCTGTTCCTTCCATTTCCTAACTCATGTCTTTTTCCAGGATCTCTTAGTCCCGACTTCCTGCACTTTTTCCCCTTGCACCACTGATCCTTGCCTCCTTCTAGTTCTTAGTACCGCCGAGCCATTCATCTCATTTCCATTAATCACAGAAGACTTGGGCTAATTATTGCTCAGCTGAGAAGATCTGAAATAGCATCAGAAATGAAAGAGAGCAAGAAAGAGAAGGGAGAAAAGATTTGCTTTTTTTCTTTTTTTTCTTTTCACCATCATATTTACAGCCAGTGACTTTTCTTAATGAGCTTATGAAAGGAAGGCAAGTGATGTTAGTGCAGGCAAGCCCGAGCGCCGTGTGTAGTTAGAGGCTAGAGTTCACGAGCTGTCCAGAGCATGTTTTATCAGGTCACCGAGTCAGACACACTGTAGGGCAATTTCTCTTTCTCAGCATTAACCCTCAACTCCGAGTCTCTGCTGGAAAGGCCTCCCCCTTCACAAACACTCCAGGATAAGATGATAAGAAGATTACAAGTAAAGCCTCTCTTTAGCAATTCCACATCTCCTGTCAGACACAGCAAGTTAAATTACAGTGCAGGCTGCAAATGCATTGATCATCCACTCAGCTCCTACAACCCAGGGGTGAAAAGATCCATGCCGAGGATAAGTGAAGTAATCTCAGGAAAGTTTATTTTAGCTGGGAGGGGTTAAACAAGTTCAATGAGGCAAGGCTTCAGGAGGGCGCCGGAGCCAAGTTCAGCAAAGTCTTGTTTGTGCAGGTACAGGCTGCGGGTTATACATGCCGCAGCTCTTCGTGTCTTCTCCAGCACACTCGTACCTGCAGTACCTCACTGGTGGTGATGTGGGAAGGCTCCAGTCATTCCAATGAAAGCCTCCACGTGTTTCCCATGACCAGAGACCCATCGATAGAGTAACTACCTCTTTATTGCAGTAACTTTATGCTGCTGAACCAGAAGAGGACTTTTTACATTCACGAGAGCTCCCCCTTTTAAATAGGTGGCAATAGCATTCGCTTTACCTATAAAATCTATTCTGTGTTTTATTACAGAAGAAATAAACCTCCCTAAGCAGTTTTGACAGAGAAGGCAGGATTGTCCATTTTAAAGATATAAAAGAAAAGATTATAAATCATTAGGAGTGCTTATGAATTCTATTCATGACTGCCTTCTTTATTAAAAAGGCCCATTGTAAAATGGAAAGTTCAGAAGGCTTGGTGGTGAGCGAAAATGAATTATAATGACATCACTGGGTCATGAACTAGGCCCACTGGCTACTTTCCAGAATAAAATTGACTGGAGAGATCAGATGAGCCCATTTGTACTGAGAGACATCTGGGTGGCAGCCAGAGAATCTGGGTTCAAGCTCCCTATTTACAGAACACGTTTCCCTTTCCCCTTTCATTACTGGGAGTAATCTGGATTTCCCAGGCACAATTTGTGGGATACTGATGTCACTCGATTCAGATTCCAGGAAGATTTTCCCCAGAAAAGTTTTCCATACTCCTGGCTCGTTGAAGGACATTGTGAAGAACACAAACATGTCAACGTTCAGCTGACACGTACAGTACATTCTCCCTCCACTGTTGCTGGGAAGAATTTTACCTTCAAATAAGCATAATTTGTCAGACTTTTCTGTTGCTTTTCCCTTCTCATCTCTTTCCCAGATAATGAACAGTGTCTGAAACCCAAGAGAAACTCAGTTCTGATAAGAGGTCATTTGTAAGCCTTTAAGGGCATTTGCTGAAAAAATGAGGGGATGGCACTTTCCCCCTCTTTTTGTCTTAACTTTTTCAGTTGTCTTTCTAAATGCAAAATGACGTCTCATTCAAAGATTTCCAGTGTCATCCTCATCTTTCCTATTCTACAATTTATACTTCTTTGATATTGCTTGAGACTTCAAGGAAGCTTTTACCTAATACTGTAATACCTATTATCTGAAACATTTAGGTGCACATACACTTGCCAAAGAGCAATAATGCTGATCAATTGGATGTCAGCAGTCCAATAAGGTGGAATAGTTTATTTTCTGGGGAAGAAAAGATGTCTAACCATCTGACCTTAGCACTGGCACCATCTCAATATTAATATATTTTATGCATGCATGTGATAATGTTTTACCTTCCTTATGGTCCTGCAGGGAAGTTTCTCTTCTCTCTACTGGGGATTATTACCTATTCAAAGGCGGTTATGATTATAGATACTTACTAAGACAAGAATAATTGACCATAAAAAACCTTTTATATTCCCACAATTATTTTTGCATTGACTAAAAGTGTCAAGAAAATCTAATTTTATTAACAGGTCCCTAATTTTGCTTTCATTTAACTTATAACTACATTTCCTTCCCCACCCAAAGTATGTTTTCACTTTGAGGCATTTGGCAATGATGTAAAAGAACAATTTGCCACAAGATTCCTACTGGGAGCACATGGATCAAATATCAAAGTAGATATGATATATTTGCAGGAGAGGGAGCAGACTTGAGAAAGGCATCGAGATTGTATGTACATGAAGGCGTGTCAGAAGACATCTCTATGAAGGTTCCAGCAGTCATAAACAAGTCCACATAAAACCAATACTCCAACAGAGACTGAAAGGAAGTCAAAATAATATCTCATGATAATTTTGGGAGATAAGAACTGAAAATCCAGTTCTGCTTACAATTGTGACATTCAGGCCATTCTTCAGTCAAACTTGAGCACTGGAACCCTAAGAGGTTACCTGAGAGACACGAATAGTTAATAATATAGATGAGAGGTGTGACAGCAGAGTGACAGATCCTCAAACTCAAGTCTGCTAACTGCAGGTGAATTAACATTTTTTTCTTTCAGGTCTTTACTTCAAAAAAAAGCAAAAACAAAACCCAAAACCAAACAAAACATGCTATCCTTGCATTCAGGTGGAGATGGTACTACCGAAACCCAGACACACTGTGTCCAATTCTGGTTGAGGGAATGTGCTGGCAATCAGTCAAAGGAAAAGAAGATTGGGCAGGTCTTGATGCTGCTATTATTATTATTACAAGCAAATTTATCTTTCATGTCAGCATGAATATCTTCTGAAATCCACATCTAAAAGGCACTCACAAGTCTCTGAAAAAGTGCCGTTCATTTAGGTGCTCTTGAAAATCCAGTCCAAATAAGTTTACAGGACCCTTCGTGAAAACGCCTTCCCTATTTCACAGATTTGACTGTGGCCCAAAGCTCTTTCTATGAAGGCCCTCAAAAATTCAGCAACATCCAGATCCAGTTTGGATCTGGATAAGTGACAGGCCTCATCTTCGTAAAGCATTATGGAAGCTCTGAAAGCAATCTGAGTAGCATTTCCACACTAACAGCAGGACAGAAGCAGAAGATACGGCTCCAGCAGAAAACAAGCATGGCTTTCTCCTGATCCAGGAGGTTTGTTCCAGGTATATCTCTCTGTCTGATACCTACTGAGTTCACTGAAGAAGCTATTCTTCATCTTTTTACCTGAATAAAGGATTTCAGGCCTTGGCCTATGTTAACAACATTGCTAACTGGAAAATTTTCAGTAAAATATGTCATTTCCAAGGCAAAATGATTTGTGGAAATCCGCCAGCTTCAGTAGAGAGTTTATTTACATGACTTCCAAGAGGAGCATGGCAATTCTCCCTGCCTTGAAATTTGGTTCACTTTCGGCCTCTGCTATGGGTTTTTTGTGTCATCTGGGACAAACTCCTTTAGTATGTCTACACTTTGTTAGCTTTTTCCTTCAGAATTCACTGCCCTTAAAGACAAAGCATTCATATTTCTTAAGTTTTTGATGTTTTACGAGCCCTTGCAGAATGCACTTTTAAGTGCGGGATGCTCCATGGTCCATCACATGGCTGAAAACTGATTTCCAGCTGCTATGTTTGTTCAGTATGACAGGGCACATACCCTCTGGAGGACACCCTTGACTCTTCCTGAGGCTAAACTTGAAGTTTTGCCAATAGTCTGGAAAACCAGCCGAGTCTTGAAGGTACCCTTGCATAGGTCCTTGAGATAAAGAACAGGTGTACCCTGGCCCTTTGCAAAACAGAGATAAATATCCCTTTCATTTCCAACAAATGTTGCTCTCAGCTAAGATACTGCAGCTGACAAAATCGCCATGAAAAGTAACTGCTACCTTCTACCATGTAGGGATATACTCTGGGTTATTCTTGAGAGTTGCTGCCCTGCAGGGTTTTATTTTCCTAAAAGATTCATAAAGCTAACTTGAAATATTTTCTCCATCAAGAGCATGAAACAACGTGACAAAAGAATTCCTTCCTATTAGATTATATCCATGAATGAAAGTTTAATTGTTTGGTTTAAAACTGTTTAAGGAAACCTGCACATGAATAGGAAGTCAGGCTTTTAAGAAAGGCAGTCATAAATATAAACAAAAACGTGATGCCAAACAGCAATTAGTGCTTTGTTCCTTTTTTGAATGACAGCATGCTTCAAACTCATTCATTGCCAGTTCTGACTTGCTGCAATGTGTAAAAATACTACTGTATTCACTAAATAAGCTTTGTCTTTTTCTCTTGAGGTTCTTTGGGTTTTGCCAGCTTTCTATGCAACGTTTTCCCTTTATTGTGCAAGGCACAAATGTCTCCACCTCTTTTCTTAACTTTGTTTGGAATGGCAATTATTCATAACTGACTTACCTGGAAATGTTTCACAGATACAGACAGAGATTGTGCTCACCAGTGGGAGCACTAACAAACTGACTGCTGGTATTTTAAATGCCGTGGCGTGTAGAGTCAGTGCAGATCTAGATGTTTCTAATTGCTTGCAGTTGTTGAGTGACTGTCAAAACCATTTATTCTTACCGCTGATGGTAAATTTTCAGGGAAATGTCATTGTAGACAGGAAGGTAGATTTTTCAAAGGCACAAATGGTAGTCAGGCATCTCGCTGCCATTTGCTCCTTTGAAAACCCTGCCCAACTCCTTTGACAAGTTGCCTGGCAAACAGATGTGCAAGGATAGATTGGACATTTAGGTATCAACACCATCTTTGAACTTCTCGGATGAGGAGACTGCCAACATTTTTTTTGGCCTTTCCTCTAACACTCAATGTCTTCTAAGATGAAACACTAGCAAGTTCTTTAAGCTCATGTTATTTTAAATACAGGCCGAGACCTTTAGCGAATTTGCTTAGTGGTGGCAGAGAAGGAAGAAAGATTTGGTCCTAAGTGTTGTTCAATAGCATGTCTTGGTTTTCTCTGGATGGTAGCCAGGACTGATATTTAAGAGGTGTTTTGCTGATGGACTATCCTACCTCAGTGACAATAACAGAGTAGCACAGTCCCCAGCAGCCTATCCATCTAGCTAAATCTAAGAATAGATTCATAAAATCAGAGAAAAATCACAGAAGAGCCTGAAAGAATTTAACTCACCATTATCAAAAGAGAAAGGAATATAATCCTCTTCTAGAGCACTGGTTCTCACACTTTGGGGGCAAACAGAGCATTGTCAGCACTCCAAATTTGTCATGAGCCACCAAGCAAGTTAATCAAACTTGCCTTTGAAAAAACACCAAAAAGATAATAGCACTTTGACCACAAAGACTTTGAAGACCACCTGCTGTCATCTCACAGACCACTGATTGCCCTCGGACCAGAATATGAAAGTTGTTTTTTATGAAGTTTCTCAAACTATCTGCAGAGCACTGTAAATAAAAAATGTTAAGAATTAGTGAAATATCAGTAAAAAAATAATTGATTGTTTAACTTATAGTGCTTTGAATGCCTTAGATTTAAAGTGTGTATGCAGTAAGGAAAAGTTTTTCCTATGTCTCTTCTCAGCTGAACGACAGAATTTGCATTAGGAGCCTATCTAAAAGGAAAAGAAAACAAAGAAACAGAAAAACTACTAAAATAGTTGTGAACTAGTGCTACAGTACTAGAGGTGTATATATTGCATTTTGAAGATTAAGAAATTAAGATCTTGCAAGCAAAAAGCTGACTGTTGTATTTTCTCTAAAATTTCTCCAGAATGAAAGAGAACATATTTTTCTAGCACATCAACATTGAAATTTTTAAGGTTAATTTCATAATATATGATAAAAATATTCGCTAATCACTGATGGGCTTTTTGAGGTCACAATCTCCCCATTTAACTGCAAATCAAAATGACCACTCATGAAGTCAAAAGGTTCAAATAATTTCAACAAGCCTTTCAGTTTAAAAAAAGGCACAAAACAAAGCCACAGAAAGCTTGATGGAAAAAGAGTCAATCTTAGACCTAGGAAGACAACTAGAATCCAGAAGCAACTTCAAAGCATCAACAGTGATCAAGAACCTTTTTCGATTGCTTTTTCTTCAGGTGTCATTGGTGCCTTTGACAATGGCATAGGGTTGAGGCTCTAAAGAACATGCTGAGGACATGACAGGGCTTAACACACCTTCTGACCACATCTGAAGACCTTGATGTGGAGTTTACTGCTAGAAACCTATTTAAATGAATTGAGTGACTCTAAAGAGCATCTGCCCAGGTCTACAGCACCAAAGATCTAAACTTCTAGAGGCTTCAATTAAGTAAAATTTCCATTTTTATCAATGTATGGGGTCCACAGCACTTTCTGAGTCCTGAAGATAAATAAATTACTAACTAATTAACTAAATAAATAAACAAATAAAATTGATGCTGCAGAATAAGGTATGAAAATCACTGAGAACACAAAAGTACAGAAAGTTTTCTGGTGGGGCTTCTGAAATTCACTTTAACTGGAACCCAAAGGCCCGAACCTTAGAAGAGGTCTTAATTTTCACCAACTCTAAGCTTTCTAATGTGGTATAGAATTTCAGCATTAAGACAGAAAATGAGGCAAGCCTAACCTACGATTACTCATCTAATAAAGCCCAGAGTCTTATTCTTAAGCAGCTGAGATAGCCAAATTTTATCTGGAATAAGCATCTGAACTTCTGGGACGACCTCCAAACCTTTTATGATACGTCTAAAATACAGCCTTCTGAACAGTCCATATGGTCTTTGCCAGTCTTCTACCTCCAAACACAGGCACTGTACAGCCAACTCTTAATGTGTATTAAATCCCCTAGTAGACGCTCTTATTCAGAAATAAAGTGCCCTTGATCTACTGTAGCTTTATCCTCCCGGTTTAGTCTCTCAAATTTGAGAGTTCAGCAGTGCTTATATAAAGATTTCATAACTATAACAGAGCAATAACTTATGTTCCGATTTCTGTGCTTTTTCTCAGTTTTCCTTAACTCTCCTAAGTGTCCCCATAAAGAAAATCCTCTCAGGGGAGAAAGGGACTCACAGTACCCTCAACTGTAGGAGCAGGGCTGCAAGGGACCTTTCGCCTCTGTCTTTGCCCTCTTACGTTTTATGCTGTCCCATTCCCTTTTGTATAATTAATCTGACAAGTTTTTGAACAGCTGTCTAACTTTTTCTCAGAGCCTCGGGTAGAAAATTTTTATCTTTGCTAAGAACAGCATGGAAAACTTTTCCAAGTCAGTTAACAGTTTGTCTCACTGTGGGTTTTCAAAGTCTGAGTACAGATTTACAGCATGTTTTATGTATATTTTTTTAGTCCCAAGGTCCCTTCTCTTCACAGATACATACACAATGTGTCATGTAGAAAATATAAATTGTTGATTGTACAGGCACTTTCCTCCTTTTTAAACCTTTCCAAAGGTCTTTTTGTTAAATACACCCAGACACCGTTTGACAGATGAGGGGCTAATTGCTCTGTGAATTACCTCTATCGATTCCTGTTTCATGTTGAGCCAAACAAACAAAAGATATTAATGCTTCGAAAAAAATGAATGATGACCTTTCTCTGCAAACACAGCTTGCGGCCTCTGATTATTGGTGATTCCAAAGAGCAGCGGTCAATCGCAATAGCTGTAACGCTATGATCACTATAATAAGCTTGCCTGACCTTCTCTGCCATGTTAAGTGGTTTAAATTTATTTGCCCAACAACAGTGGAGCTTTCATTTAAAGTCACAGAACATTCAATTCTATCTAAAGATCACAGCTATTTTTTAAAAGCTTTATTTGTTTTGTTTTGTTTTGTTTTTTAAAAAAAGTGCCCCGCTAGGAAGTGATAGTAATAATGGATACAAGGCATAACCATGGAGTTATTTTAACCTGCATAATCAGGAGTCCTTGTTATGGCTTCAACAGCGTGGATTTTTCCTGAGCATTTTGCCTTCCCACTGCTCCACTCATCTTAGAAGTGTAATCTATTTTGCACTCTCCCTTCAACAGAGTTGCAGTTGGGTACTATCTTTGCAGTTATCCCAGCTGGACTAAAAGAAAATTGTTATCATTGAATGCAAATGCAGTCCTAAAATCCAGTCCCTGTAAGCAAGATTTCCCAAGAAGTGGTTGATAGCAGAATTTGGCTACGAGCAAAACTCCTGCAAGTCCTTCATCAGTGTTCTCTCTCTTTTCCCTCTTCCTAGCCAGGGTTAGCATGAGAAAAAAGGTAGAAACCAAGGTGAGGCAAACCACAGAAGATGAAGTGCTTATCTTGTTGCCGGAAGCAGTCTGCAAATTTTGCTGGAATATTCTTTATCTTGATATTTCCAGCTCCCACTTTGGTTTCCTATAGACACGAAATATGTGAAAGACAATCCTTTGTCTTGATGTCTGTGATAATATGACACTGTATCCATAAAATGGGAATAATAATCCTTAGTCCCCTTTTCAAAGTGCTTTTCTAAGTGTTGGATACAGGAACCTCAGTAAAGTCCTTGGGAATTCAACATTCATTTTTATCACTGTTATAAGCCACTGTAGCCTGGTATCAAATGAAGGCAGAAATACAGCAACAGCAAAATATGGTCTAAATTTGTTAGAGATAAAAATACAGGATCAGAAATGATTCCTGGGGGAAACCAAAGCAAGCAGAAAGCTATTCACTTCTCTCAGACTCATTTTTAAAATTCTATTTACCTCTGTCTCTGCAAGGAAGCAAAGCCACTATTGCCTGGGAAATTCCCTCTCCCTCCACACATAGCAGGTAGCAGCTTTGGGTCAGGGCTCAGCCCAACTCCACCACCTGCCCACAAAGTCGCACTCACCTTCTTGGTCCCCATGCCCGGGTGCTTGGCGTGCCCGGAGCTTGTTTGGCTGATGGCCTCTGAGCACATGGATTCAGCCAGCATCCGTAAGCCCCACTTCCAGCCTGATTGCTAATTCCTCTCTGTATTCTCCCAAAATAAGAGGGAGTCCAGAGAGATCATCAAGATGACCCTGCCACGAATACAAGGCAGGATTAAGAGGGGAAAGGAAGCTCAGATGTGTTAGTGGGCTGGTGGCATTCTCAAAGGCAGATTTAGGTAGTGATGTAGATGTGCTTAACTTGAGGAAAACTTGGAAGTGCAATAAAGATGAGTCAAGTGCAGAAGGGGTGTACCTGCCAAAAGAAGTGGTGAATTGGGTAGTCAAACCATAGAAAAGTATAGAGGAAGGAAAAATGTGGGGAAAGTACCATAAAATTTTCTCTGTGGATATACTGGCACAGAGCATGGCTGTAGAAGATGTTTGTGTCTGTGAAAGAAACTTCTTCCCTAAATGAATTTATTATCAAAATGCCCCTGAGGCTGGAATTTAATTTCAAATAGAGCTTAAGTAATCAGACATCTATGTCTTGGAGCTGTGAAAGTCTGAGGCCTGTTGTGCTGTGAGAGACAGCGATATCTTTAACATCAAAAATTAAAGTTCTGAGAAAAGTGTGTCTCAGGCTTAACAAAATTCTGATGCATTTATATATCCATATCTGAGTCACACCCAGGGAAGGAACAGTCCTTTTAAATCTGCATGTGGCAAATAGCCCTGAACCATGAGAATGGTGTAAAGGATGAAATCCCGGTGGACGGATCAAGGAAGCAGCTGTCCTTTCTCGCCACCCGAGTAGTCACATCCTCATTGTAGTTACTGTCCAGTTTGGCCATGGAGAAGGGCAGTTCTTTACTTGGAAATTGTAGTGTAGGGTAAAAGAACACTCTGCATCAGCAGACCATGGTAAAGGTCAAAGTCCAAACCAGAAGCACTTTTTATAGAAGGGGAAACTGAGGCACAGAGATGGAGAGAAGCATACAAACAAAACAAAAAAAAAAAAAAAGGAAA
>VXBO01000989.1:232728-296219 GCA_013400135.1 Rhinoptilus africanus
AAAAAAAAAAAGGAAAAAATTTGACCACCTGATCCACAAAGTTTCACTTTCAGAATTCAAAAGAGGGGTTGTGGTAAGGAACTTTCACAAATACCTCCTGGGGCATCTTTTTGCACATTTTAAACCCAATATATCGAACAAGCACGTATATATTCACAAACCCTGAAAAAAAGAGGCATCTGGCTAAGTACTGAACAGGTGCTGAAAATATGTTCACACAGTTGTCAGGGTTTTTCGATACACCGATATTCTGGAGACACTGGGGTTTTTTTGTTTGTTTGTGGTTGCTTTTTTTTTTTTTTTAATGAAGACATCTTCAGCATTTTTGCCTGGGCTGTTGAGTGCAGAGAAGATGGGGAAGGAGACAAGTGGTCGAAGAGGTATGTTTTGAAATGCAGTTTTCCCACAGGCCAAAGCCAACTTGATTAAGGATTAAAAAAGTGTTTGTCATTTATCTACTAAAAGATTTCCTCATTTGCATAAAGGGTTGGTGCTCTCAGACCAGTCTGTTACTCTGGTGCTGTATCTTCCTACAGCAATTATTTTTTTCTCAAAAATTTTTCCAATTATTTTTTTCTCAAAAATGCTCAGGAGGCCAAGAAGCACAGGGGTGAGGATGCTCCTGCTTCCAAGAAACTGCTCCAGAGTTCCCAAATCACTTTTACCCATTCCCATGCAGCCACTCTAGTCCCTTACAAGTTCCTTTCCACTGCATTTTCCCCAGGAGTAAACTGGACTTTGAAAACATAGAAGGAATAAAAATAAAAACCTCTGATAAACTTTTTGACTAGCTGGAGGTCTTGCAAAGTGTACTTCTCACCCTAAAAAGGTAGATATAGTATGAGCTTTCCTCAGCCTACCAGTCCCTTTGATTCCAAGTAGCATCACTGGGTTTGGGTAGAGTACGATGTGCTTTGGCCTGGAGACTGGTTTCGTAGCGATAGGCTCCACCAGTGTAGCAGGCATTAGGACTGGTTTCTCACAAGAGTAGCTCTTCTGAAATGCCATTTCACACCAGCTGGGGCTCTGCTGCTTGAGAACAAAGGAAACAAATTACAGCGATTCCCTAAAGACAGATAGCTGGCATTTCCTCCCACTTGCGCCTCCATCGAGTCAAAAATAGCCTCTGTTCAGGAGACATCACACACAGATGAGGATTCAAACCATTCTCAAATTGAGGATGCTGCTTTGCTGCTGAACACCGATATGCCACACGGCTGGCTCCAATAGGCCGGATGAGATAATATATGGATCTCCAAGTACTTTAGATTTTATAGGACACCTCCCAGTGGAACGTCTCCTGTTGTTAGCTCAAGGGATGAAAGCTTGTGAAGTTGTATTCCCACAGCCAGATGGGATATAGGACTTTCTCCCTCAGCTGAGAACATTGCATTTCAAATCCTGTCTAGGTAAATTACCTTTCCAGGGCTGGGTATTTCCTTTTTGGATATTCCTTGGAAGTAACCTTCAGGGAATTGACTAAATGGCTTGGTCAGACAAGAAGGAAGGAAACTTGCACTGGTCCAGTGGGAGGCACCACTTCAGGCAGTCAGCATCCTGCAATTCTTCCAAGTCGGTGAATCATAGCAGTTTAACTCTCTTTCAAGGGCAAACTTCTTCCTTTCAGATAGGGCCAAGGTAGTGAAGGCAAGGCCTAAAATAGTTCCAGACAACATTTGGCTTTGAAAACAATTTCAAAGAGTCACTGCTGACTGCTAGGAAGAAGTCTAGCCTTGATCTAGAAGAACTGGACAAAGAAAATCTCTTTGAGTATAAAGTCTGGAAAACAAGGACCTATTCAAAAAACGAAAATCATTCATAAGATTTACTTAATATCTCCATGTGGCGTACCAAGGAAAGGCACAAGCAACAAGACTTGCCCTTTCTTGTGGTTGCTGAAGATTAGAAATAGTCTGATACCTGTCTAATTTCCTGATATTGTATTATAAAAGCAGCTACTTACCTTGCTACAAAGGAAATTCAGGGTAGCACCTTCATCTCTCCACTATAAACAGGGCCATGGCTCCAGGGGCTGTTGTGTGCTTTTCTTTACAAAATATTGCTTCACCTCCTCAATCAGCTGGGTTCACATTTACATTTTGCTGTAGGTTCTATTTCCAGTTCAGAGCTATGCTTTTCCAGGTTAACTATAGCCTCCAGACTTTTTGTGAAGCTAATGTCTAGTGGCTAGACATTCACAATAAGTTAGGGCATTGTATCCATCAGGACCTGAGTTTTGTATAATGAGTGAAGAAAATAGCTGGGTAAGCGCTTCAGTGCTTTTTCAAGCTCCTCAAAGGGGGTTTGAATATAATAGTGGGTCAAACAGATTTCTAGAGATAATAACTCATGTCTAATGGAGGGGACTTAAAAAAAAGTCAGGTGGTAGGAGCTTAGAGTTGCAATTCAGATGCCAGAACTAGAAAAAGGTGTCCATTTAGTTTGACCTCCTCGTAAGAAGGTACTTTTGAGCCTAACTCTAGTGTCTCTTGGTATAGCGATGACAAGTAGGAGACAAGGAAACAAATGGGAAAAGTCTTGTGCACAGTCCTTAGACAGACTTTTTTGGTTTTTATCAGAATCATATCAACTTTTCACCTAAGATGGAATCCAGATTCGTCTCTTCTTGACCAGTTACATCCTCTGGTAAAGTTCTCTAAAAGGTTTTTCTTCCTTCCCTAGACTCCACTAACAGTGATAATTGATTAATTGATTCAAGACAAAAAAGCTGGGCTGTATTCCTGTCAGAAGTCACTGTGAATCAAGAGCTTTTTATACAAAAAGATGTTTGAAAATGAATTATGGGAGAAGATCAGGAATGAATGAGCTCTTTCTTAAAAATAAATAAATAAATAGATAGATGGTTACAACTCAGATGTTTGAAACAATTTCCTTGAAGAAGTTATAGGTAATATCAGTTAAAAAAATCAAAACGTTTTCAAAAGTCAAATACAATTCCCTACCTTTATGTGGATTGTATAACCTTTTTCAACTTAGCCCATCTCAGCAGTAAAAATAGAAAGGTTTTGCTACAAAACCGAACTGTCCAGTATTCAAACGCTGCCCCACTGTTTGACAGGACGCAATAGTAAAAGACAAGCCATGCACTAAAAGAAAATGCAAAAATGGTTGACATCAGAAACATTTTTCTGTAGCAACTTTCATATGAAATTGAAATAACTTTTCAAGATAAATGGCTAACCTTCATACATATGGCCCATGCAAGAATTAAAATTTATTCTATATGAGCAGAAAGAGATTTTTCATTCTTTTAAATAATTGTTTATAAAATATTCCCGTCCAAATTATGAACGTCAAGCCTACAAAATGTTATTTTTAAACATCAAGCTGTTTTCTTTTACTTAGAGAGAAGCCAAGGAATAAATTGCTAAATATAGTTTATATGTTGGAAACAGTGACACAACCTTCATTCTCTTGGTGCTGTAAAATATGTAACTTTAAATATAAATTTTACAGAACAGTATTTTGCTCAACAGAGATTTCATTTCACTGAGTGAATCACATTAATAACACTTAGCTTATATAGTGCTTTTCATCTGTGGATCTCCCAGCACTTTACAAAACGTAAATTCATTACCAATATTTTACAGAGATGCAATAAAGGGATTTGCTGAAGGTTACACAGTGAGTTAGTAACACAGCTGCTGAAGGAGTGAAGTCCCAAAATCTTGTTCCTTGCCTATTAGAAGACAATGACCTGTACATTAATTGGTTTTTTGCTCTTCTTTCAGCAAGTGTCACTGGAAAAACACCCTGAGAATTTATTACAGTGAAGCAAACCAAGTCAGGTATCATCCAACATTTTGTGATCTAGACACCTAATACTTGTTTGCCCTATTTACCATTGTGATGTCTACACGGACAACGGAGAAAGCCAGGTGTTAAACACCTACACACAGAATAGTCCCTGATAAAGGAACTTATACTTGAACAAGACCAGGGCGGGTGGAAAAGACAGAGAAAGAGGGATGCGGCACTGAGCATTTAACAAGTGTCCAGCTGAGTTCAATACACTTCTTTATCTTTTTCTGTGGGTTACCTTGTGAATGAACAACTTGGTGGAATGACAACAGGAGAAAGAATAGATGAAATGAGGGGTTGGATAGAGGGGTCTGAATAAAACAAAAAATAATAGAGGAATAGTCCAGAGTGGTACATTCAGCCACAGTCATGGATTTCTGCAGGGATTGCTCCAGCATCAGTCTCAACATGACTTTTCCTCCCACCTTTAAAATATGGGGGCTGTCCCATACATAAGGGTAGGGAAAGAATGGGAGATGTTAGAAATAAGGACATTAAAGAAATTAATGAATAGAAATGCCCTTAGCTACTGTCTCCAACCTTTCCCCAAGCAGTAGTATCTATGTCTGTTACTCCCTGCTGGCTCCTTAGTGGGCTCAGGGAGACAGCCTGGGAGACTCACACCAATTCCCAAAAGACAGTTATCTTCCTCATAAAAATTATCTGCAATTTGTAGGAATTTAAATGGAGACAACAAATGGCATCACCCCAAGTTATCTGTATTCTGCAAAGCAACACTGTCTCCAGAACTAGTCGCTCACTATTTTCTGCACTTAAAAGAGCGAAGTATTTGAAAAATAGAAACCTAAAATTTGAATACGGCATATCGGATAACAAAGAACTCATGATCTTGACCTCAGACTCTTTGGTAGAAAACAATCTATTCTTCAGGTAGTTTTCTAAATTCCTAATTTTAATGGCTAAAGGAAGGGATTCTGGCCTCTCCAAACTCAAATGATAGAGATAGATAGAAATTTGAGGGAAGTGTTTCGTTTCAGTCAGTCACACGGGATTTGTGTGGACTTATCTGGGAGCAGAATGTATTCAAAGAACCAGCACATCAGAGCACACTTGCTTCATTCCCAGAATTCTTGAAGAAAAAAAAAAGTTTTCTGATACTTCATTTGTAGTCTTGCTTTTAGCAGTACAATAAAATCCTACATATCATACCCTTGACAGATGTGGAGTGGTGTGTCTCTACATAAATAGAATTAATTAGATCATTGATTCACAGCAGCTGAAAATCCGGCCCTCTATTCTACAGCACATATCAATGTTATTACACAAACAATAAGATTTGCTTAACAAAAATATAACTCTGGTCTTTTCAGGTATCACTGATACTTGATTGTTTCTAGTATTGGCTTTCTGACAGGGTTTGGAATGAAGCCATTTTTATTAATTTAGTTATTTTTGCTGATATAAAAGGTCGTCTATCATGTTAATGATGTATCGGTCTGTGGTACCACCGAACAATAATTACAGAATGTTCCTAATAGTAAATCATTTGTCACAATCAGAGCTCACTACAACAACCTTTTGTTGAGCAATAGAATACATTAGGTGAATAGCAATACACCTTTATGCTTACCAATTACAGGATCCCACACATACAGAATTTACATGAACTTTAGAGTGAAGTATCATGAATTATGAACCACTGCTTACAAAATCTCGCTAGGTATAGAACTTGCGGCTAATTTTTAAGTTGTCAAATCATTTATATGTATCTTTTCAAGTATAATTGGAGCTGCAGACAGATTTCCCAGTCTGTCAAATCAGAAGTGTTTGGAAAATTTCAGAGGATCGGGGACTTTGAAAATAGACACAAATAAATATTTAAAAGACCAGCTAATCTATTCAGAATGCAAATTTGTCCTGTCACTCTATTACTCCATTTAGATAGTGATAAAATTTCTTCTTGTTTTATCCATTTGGTAAAAAATGTAAAAAGATTTTAGTTTAGGAAAGATGTTTCCAAGCCCTAACAACAGGTAGCACACAAATTACTGGCTGGTCAGCTATGGAGAACGATTGGATCACGCCCTGCTGGAAGGTCGATTTTACTTCCAGCTGCTGAACATCATTAACATATAGTAATAAACCAGGGGAGAAACTTTTAGTACTTTCTTGTTCTCATGGAGTTGCCACATGAAGTTATGCAACGAAGGTGGTTCATGAATTAGTCTTTTTAAAATGGATGCTAAATTATAAATAAATTCAAGAATTCCTGGGTTTGAATATTCACTGAGCGTGGTTTTAACAGTCCAGGCTTGGTTCAGGTTCAGTAATCGTGTCCTTCTCTTTACCCTGTAATAACATGCAGAAAGGAAAGGCCACGGCTGTCACTGGTGTTACGCCCATTACGAGCCATTAAATCCTTGGCCACATGAGCCCAGTAATGCCTAGATTGAACAGATTAAACCAAACCTGAAAACAGACCTTTTTTTTCGGAGGTTCAGGGGTTTCAATCTCATGCTGCCTCTTGCAGACGCTGGATCGAGTCACCGTGGATTTCCCAGCCCACCATGAGAAGTCCTCTTCCCTTGCAAGGTCCTTACAGGCTTCAAATCAGGGCGATCTACTGGGTGCTACTCCACGCCGGAATCTTGAGCCTTCCACCCCTCAGGAGAAACGAGACAGTGGCACACACACAAATAAGAGAAAAAACCTAGATGAGCTGCCACAACAGTGCTGTACTCCACCCATACGCCTCAATTATCTCTCCCAGGCCCCCGCAACACCACACGCCACATCAGGAGCAGCAGAGGGACTACCAATGAGTAATTAAACCTCTTATTGCTTTGCATGGCTGAGTAGTTTTCATAACAGCACTGCACAAAACTTGGGATTCGCAGATTTTTATATAAGCTCCTCAACATTTCTGCTCGCCTCTCTCTCCTTTTTTAATTTCAACAGTTAGAATAAACTTTACTGTGAACTGCTGGGAATAAGAGGATTTGAGCAGGCAAATGCTAAGATGATTGTTCATTAAACCCAATGACTTTGAAACTGCTTCTGTGTCAATTAAAATAAAAACTGTCAAATGCTTTAAAAGAGCAGCTTTGTATAATAGGAACTCTGTTGAGTTTATTGGCAAAGAAAGAGAGCCGTTCCGGGAGGTTATGCAGAGGAAAATAATTCGTTGTGCTTAGGAACGGTGTCCCGGTCTCTCCTGATTTATCTTTAGTAAGGAAAACTATACACGGTGTATGTATCAACATATATATAAACACACAGACACATTTGCTGGACAGTGAGAGAAAGAAGGGGTTTGGCTTTTTACTTTTTCTTTTCCAGTGTTTTTTTCTCCCAAGCTAACAATTAGGATTAATTGTCAACTTATAAACCACCGGGTTTTGTTTTGTTTTGTTTCTAACTGGATGCAGATTTAACACTTCGTATAACTTAAAAATGCCATTTTGTTACAGTAGCCAACCAATCCGACAGGGGATCTTCACGCCTGCGTGTCAAGTGTCAAACATAAAATAGCAGTAAAATGGGACAATAAAAAGCGTGTTACTGTAGGATTCTGACAGCCCCCGCGCTTGGCAATTAGGGAGGCTTCATAACAATTAACAAAATTGAAATCAGATTGAAGAAGTAAGTGTGGGTGGGTAGGACGGGCGGGATTGAAGCGCCTTCCTTCCGCAAATGCCCTTCTTCTCCTCTCTCTCCTGGCAATATGTGCACGCAGTGGCCATTTCTGGACAAGGGTAAAAAAAACACAAAGCGAAGTAACCGGGTCCCTTTGGAAGGTCCACAAGAGGGTAGTGAGGAGAAGGGAGAGGGGGAAAACCTTACCCCCATAAAATTAGGAAATTCAAATATCTCTCCCCCCCGGCCCCATGCACACCACCCACCCCTCACCGTGCTCTGTCCAGAAGAAAAATCCCTCAGCCGCAATGGTTGTTTTTATTAAATTCTCCTCAATAAAAAGCTCAGGCAGGATTTATTAGGTACTCAGGGCGGACGTTTAGTATTTCGCCAGTTATTAAGTGAAAATCAATAGAAAGCAAAGAAAATGGAAGTCACTGCACTGTTAGCACGCTGTTGTCGCCCAGATATTATGTCGGCTGTCTTGTAGATTCATGACAGACGAAAGCGGCCGGGAGAGAACTCTTTCTGCTTACATTGCAGGAGCCAAAGTGGGGTTATTCATTAGATCAGGCAGCTGGCCAGATGGATTTCCAGTTCAGTTTTACCATTTATCTTAAAAACGCCTGTATCGAGTGAGAAAGAACACTGATATTATGTGATATCGATGGCAGCTTTATGTATCTAAATCAGGATTTATTGTTATTTTGTTCTGAAGACCTTTTTTTCTCAAGAAATACCATTTCACTGGAAGAAAATAATAGCTAAAACCTTGTCAAAGATAACCTTTCATGTTGTTCGTGCACCGCTGGCTGTAAAACAAATAGAACCCAGGGTATAAATAGGTTTAACCACATCCTTACAAATCATTCCCTTTAGGATTTTCTTTCTTTCTTTTTTTTTTTTTAATGGTACAAATGTGGGTTTTGGTCATTAGTTGTTTTTCTTGCCAGTAATTTAGCTATAAATAACGTCAGCATTTGTTTTAATTGCATTAAAAAGCACTAGAAGTTTTATGTCTCTGGAAGGCCAGAGCAGAAGGGGTTTTTTTCAGTGGGTGGGTTTGGGGAGGAATTTTTTTGGAGTTTTTTTGCCTTTAGCTTTTTTTAAAGCCTCCCTCTCTGTTACCAAACTTTTCACCCAGATCATCACAACAGAAGCAACAACAGCTGTTCTACCATAAAAAAAATGTGTTTTTAAGAGACAAGACCAGATCTCTGAAAAAGATTAGCTCCTGCTCAGGCATCTAAAGGAAAAGTGCAGCTTTTCAAAAGTTTTCAACCTTCTGCAAGTTCTGTTTTCTCCAGATCGTAGAGCCCTTTCGCAGGATTGATTTATTTTTGCCCTAATCAGGAACAGAGTGCTCCTTGTCCTGATCCTCCTCTCCCTTCCAAATGTGTGATCGAAATAGCTACAAGCATGAAACGCCGTACCTTCCGAAAACACCAGGTGCTCGATTTGAACCCCGTGTAAACAGACACGAGATTCAGCACTCTCTGACACAGCAGCTGTTGATGGCACCAAATCTGCTGAACACACCATGGCGGGGCGGTGGCGATCCTAGCGTGTTTCACGGCGTGTTTTGCTTGACGGTCCACAAATAAAGCTCCGCGGTCAAAAACCTCACTCTTCAAAAGTCAAAAATAGAATAGGATAAAATAAAACACGTGTTGCCAACCTTTAAATTATTTGAAAATTAGTTGTGAGAGGTGGGGATGGGATAAATGTCCTTTAAGGTCTGAACAACGGAGATGTGGCTTAGTGGGCTTCTGTGTTTGTCCAGAGATTAAACTGAAAAAGGCCCCATGGGACACGTGAAGCAGCCTGAGATCAGCCATCTCCATGGCTTGGGCTATCTTTATATACCAAGGCTTTTCAATCCCGCCTTTTCTTCCTCTTAACCGTGCTATGATTAAACATCTTGACTCCTGAGTGAACAGCAAGCTCAACCCATCCAGGTCCATCCTGGACCATGGCAGCACAATCCAGGCTGTCCCAACCGGGCTTTGCCCCTGCCAGGGTCTCTTTGGGAGACTGCAACATGTTTTTCATGACTCAAAGAGCAGCTTCAAAACAGAACCCTTAGTCATTCATCCTTCAAAGGGTGTGAAGCCTGTGGAGCACAGGAAAAAATAAAAAAACCCACTTTGAATCAGACAGATACATACAAGAGAGCTAACAAAGTTGTAAATAACATCACAGCCCTGGCAGGAAGAAGCAGAGTGCATTGCTTTTACAGTTTTTTCCTCTTTTCCTTCTGAAAGTGTCAGCCCGTCACCATTTCACTGACGTGCTGCACGGTTTCCCCTAGCTCAGATATTTTTCTAGGACCTTTGAGTTTTTAGATTGCCTTTGAATCCACTGTACGGCGGGAAGAGGAAACCATTGTGTCTAGGATGGAGTTACACATGCAAGCTCTTCCCCTACCGATAGCTTAGCTATTGTTATCCTGCAAAATCCTTTGATTTAGCACCAAATCCCAGCCACCCCCACTGTAGACGCTTAGAGAGGTAGTGGCAAAAGCAAAGACTTTTTCTCAGCCACAAAGTTTTTCATTCTTCTTTTCAGAAAAGTCTTTAAATACAGAGGGGAGAAAGCTTATAATCAGCGTGCATGTTCATTTTTCAATATAGCAAGACTTGTTCCTGCTAGAAGGTCTCTGTTCTAGCCCTGTTCACATCCATGGGGTGGGCAGCCTCCACGTCTGTCCCTTTTTTCTTCCATCTGACGCTATTCTCCGCTGCCTCTCCTCCTCGCACGTGCCCTTTGTGAAGACATTCAGGCTTACGCTACAACCCCTGCAGCCTCTACAGTGTTGGCCAGAGTTTTCCACATCAGTCCCAGGGCAGGAACTCAAAACTGAGATGAAGTTTTCTTCCCCCCCCTCTCCCCACCTTTTCCAATCCGATTTACTCAGTAGTTCTCTCAGTGAGAACCTTACAAAAATACTAACACCTGATTTGATTCGATCAAGGCTTGCTTTTCTTTTTTTTTTTTTTGAGAATTGTTAATAAAATCACACTTCTGAAAAAAAAAACACAGGATGGAATGTAAATGCTGCACTAATTTAATTACACTTTGGCGCTGGGAGACACTAATGTAAATATTCTGGTGAGTAGGCCTAAGACACTTGAAGTAATTACTTAAAGGCTTCCTTTCAAAGAATCTCCCCCTTTTTATTAAATGCCTTTTAACATTAGCACTTTCTTCCTGACAAATTAAATGAAATTTCATTACTCTCCCTGACTTAATGGCATGAGGCTGCCTGCTGCAAGTGAGAGTTAACCCTCTCTGGACGGAAGACATGGAGTTTGTGCATTCTGGTTGGCTCCAGGTGTCCCCACACCACCCGAGCATCCTCCCGGCTCCCCATCATCATCCTCAAACGCGCATACAGTCTTTGCCTTGTGCCCCAAGTTCCCGAGTATCCCAGCTATCGGTTCATGGATGTTTGCAGCCCAGATGAACTGCTAGGCACGGGACGGTATCCAGCTCTTCACTTTCTCCAGCTCCAGGGAAGCACAGGTTGAGGCTGGGAGTTGAGCCTGTAGGATCTTTAAGGGACATGTCTATAAAATTAAAATCCTTATGAGGCTTTTTGTAGAATTAGTAGAAATCTAATATCAGATTCATATTTATATTGATCACCGTACGGGGTAGATTAAGATTCCAGCATTTCATGACACCACAAAACTTCTAAAATATCACAAATCCAGGACCATAGGCACCTTTAACACTGTATTCATGCACTCACAAAGAGAACTGAGAGAGAAGCGATGTTGCTAATCAATACCTGTGTGAGCAGATTTACTTTTTGATCAAAGTCCACTTGACCAGTCCATTTTGTAACTTCCCTTCCCTCATTGATTTCTCTTTAAATTAAATAAAAGTGGGGTCAGGTTATCTCCTGTTTTATTTACATACCCACATACCATCCACAGGTCCCACCAGGCCGGCTTTCAGGCAAGGCAACTGGTGACAAACTCTCTCCATGCTGTGTATGTACCATCCCTGCAGCAATGGGAGCTGAGCAAAGCTTTTAAAAGACCTGTGAGAGCCAACACTGGCAAAGAAAGCAAAGAGGCAGTGAAACAATGGGCCTCTGTGCGGGGCAGTTCCCTGAAGGGGGTCTCATCTTTCCGATGTCTCCTAAAATATGACTCCCAGAGATTGGCAAAAAGCCTGGCAGGACGGAACTCGCTCAGCCCTCTGGAGGGTTTGCTGTTGGGGGCTGCAGTAATTTCACCCCTCAGACAACTTCTGACCCTGCGGTAGCCGGTATCCATGTGATGGTGCCTCTCTGTTTCTGTTTCTTCTTCCACTCCCCGATAATTTGGAGATTACCAAAGGACCACTTTAGAGTCAGCCAGCTGCCAGAGGTGCTTCACATTGGCATTTTGTACAGCATACTTTCCTGCTAATGCCTTATTTCTTGCATTACTGTCCCACCAGGGTATAGCTGTGTGAGGATGGGTGCTGTGGGGTTCAGTTGGTGCCTCCAAATGGAGCTAATGGAGAGTAGGTGGCTTCAGTTGAACACCACTTCCAATTCTTGCCGTGTCTCACGCAAGGTTCAAGCAAGTCAGCAAACCCTCACTGTTTTACCCCAGCTGAGAATCTGGCCTTACATATAAATAGAAAAGAAAAAATGAGCTGCCATATCCAAATCAATTCTGTCCTGCCTGTTGAAGCTGCCAGCAATGGAGGAAATTTATGCTAGTTTTAATAATGGCTTTAAAAAGTCCTTTGATGAAAAATTACCTCTGGGTCTGCCTCTTTTGAGCAGGCTTCACCCATAGTACTTGAGTTACCAGTGCCAATTTCCATCTTATCACAGATGTCCTTTCTCAGAACGCAGAGTATTTGGGACTGAAAACAAGGGCCTTGCAAACTCAAGTTCACATGGAACATTTTTTTTGGCAGGGTCCATAGGTCAGCCTATAAAGAAAGAAAATATCTCTGTTTTCTTCTGCAGAGTTATCAGATTTTGAAAAGAGCGCTTTCTCCTCTTGTGAGGTCCAGGTAAAAGTTCACCCATTCCCTGGCTGCTTGCTTCTGACAAACAAAAATTAAGGACCTGAAAATAACTATTTTATCTGAAAAAATGCTAAACATCCCAAAACAAACATTCAGCTGTGCCGCTGCCAAATTCCACAAGTAAGAGAGCTGCAGGCCGAGACAGCTCATGTCTCACTGGGGAATAACGGGTAAAGTTTGGCCAGCTGCCCCTTCCAGCCCTTCGGGGACCCACAATCCAATTGCAGTGTCTTAGCGGATGTGAATTTCAAGGTTACACCTGGGTGTTCAAGGGCAGGGCCAAGTGTAATCGGCACTTAGATCATAGATTAATCTTATTTGCCATCTATTAGGTTTGATTCCTGCTTCCCGCTCTCCCTCCCTAAAGCCAGGATTATTGTGATAGTTTAAGATAATGGATTCTAACGGAAGAAAGGTCACGCAGGCATTGAGATTTGGAACCTTAAGATAATATGATTAATCTAAAAGCTTCTTTCTAAAAGGGGAGGGGATACTCTCATACGTTTAATTGAGGGGAGAGAGCGAGAGAGAGGGAGGGAGGGATGGAATTAGCAACATGAAAGGAGGAGTGAAGGATCCTACTTTTTGTCAACTGCAATTAATTAACATAGTAAGGAAACGCTCTTCATTCATTTTCAAGCTGATAAATGAGAGGGGTTTTTTTTGATCCCTAAAAGTGATGATTATTCTATTTTTAGATTTTTATTGAAAATCGTTAATTGCTAATAAACATGCATATTGATTTTCACGGATACACAAACGTAAACTATCTGGAGCACACGCAGACAGGTAAAAATTCATACACTGAGGGATGGAAATTGCTGTACAAATAAGATATTCTAGTATCAGGTGCTTGGCTTTTGTGGGTACTGTAAGAAAACTCTACAATAGAGAAATAGATTGTAATAAGTTTATAGTAGTAGCCAAACTGTTCTGGGGACTGTGGAGAGAGCCTCAGTGTCCCAAAGAACCAGCAATACTATATTGCTGTGCAGCATTACATAATAAAACCTTTCCTTAGTTATTTATACTGCCTGAGATTATCAGATAAAGGAATTTGAGAACAAAGAAATAGTCCCTTTGTTATTTATGCTGTTTATTTACTCGGGCATTTGGATAACCAAGCATAAAAAAATCAAATCAAGTCCTTATGTTCTGCACATGTCGTTTCAATACCGCAGGAATTTTTTCAAATATTTTTTGAAAAATGTCTGTCATATTTCTATTTCGTTTCTAAATCATAAAAATATTTCTCTAAAGATTTATAAACAACCACCAAACACCAATAAATATGTTACAGGCCCAAATCAGAATTGTTATGAACAGCCATTTAAGTCTGATGACCCTGGCCACCCACTGGCTAAAAATAATAAAATGCAAATACTTTTTAACTGACTCCTGCCTTTGAGATCTTCTGGTTCAAAAGTCATCCTTTCCTCACTGATCATGGTGAATAGAATTTTTTTACCCTGCCAAAAAAAATAAAATGAGATATACACACAACATTGATCCCACTCTCTAGGACTTTATGGAACCACCTGAAAATCATAGGTTTATGGAAAAAAACCACAAGAGCCGGGAGTGTTGCAGGGAACCAGAGGATGTTTTGTACTTCTGGTTTCTACTGGATGGATTTAGAAAATCTTCAGTCATATGTTACTTGAGGCTTTGCAGAGCAGCACCCTAAAATGCCAAAATGCCCCCCGCATAGAAAAGGCCCATGTGCACATCCCCATCACTCCTGGGCATCCCCAGGCTGCCCACACTGCCCGGAGCAGGGTCACGCTGCTGCTACGGTCCCTCTTCACGTTCAACACATGGAGCCTTTCATTCTAATCCTCTCTCTTTATGATCAGTTTTGTCCCTTCTGACAATATATCCTCTCAGATCCCACAAGAGAAGAAGGGCAGGAGAATTTCCTTTCTCCTTGACCTTGCAGTCTGACTAAGAACTACTGGCGAGATTATTCCTAGAAACTCAAGAACCAAACCAAGTGTTACTGCTGCCGTGGCTGAAGGGTAATGTAATTAGAACTTGAGCTACGACTGCTTAATACAACCTGTAATAATAATATATGTCTATCATCATTCAGAGCTATTCTAAGACTCGGAGCAGTAATAAAAGCCATAGGAAATAATTAGTAATGAAGAGGAATCATGGGTTGCAGCGTGCCGCGTTCACACAAGAACCAGCTGTAGATGGCTTTAAAAATGACTGTCTCCAACATACGCCATCCCTGCAAGATCATCTATAGATAAGTTAATATAAGGAAAGATAAAATCCCCAGAATGGATTAAGCTATATATAAAGCTATATAATTCTGTGGTTAACTGAGGTTAGGACATTAAACCGAGAGTGGAGAGAGAGAGGATGGAGCACTTAAGAGCTAAAAGTGGGTATGCAAAAGTCAATTGGGTGCTGCAGTTTTCACACTTGGTTTGTGAAGATGTGAATTTTTACCAGGTTACATTGCTCTGTAAAACATTTCAGGATACCATATAGAACAGGAGAGAGAGACATGCTCTCCAGAGAACATAGCAGAGAAAGCAGAGGAAGCTGCTGGGTGAGCAGATGTGCAGCTACGGGGGGCCAGTACGCCTTTTGGAGGGGCTGAGCAGGAATAGGAGGAGATATGGGTTGGTCACGACTGGGGATGGACACACACACGTCAGGAACTCAATGTGCTTATGATGTACTTTGCAAGGAGCCATATTAGCAAGCAGTTAATTGTGAGTAGAAAATCTGAGAGCCTCAGTGTTCTTCATTACAGTTCCCTGCACAGGACTGTCATATTTTTGGTGGTATTTTAGCCACGTTGTCAGTACATTCCTCCCAGAGACTGAGTTCAGGGAATTAATGCTGACTGTAGAAAAATAAACACATAGGCCAATCCACACTTTTAAAAAATACTCTATGAAGGTACAAAAAGGGAGACTTAAAAAACTGCCTGAAATTCTTCCTTTCATACTCATGGGCCCAATCCTCTGAAACTCCTTGGGCAGGAACACTAGACATTTAAACACACCCACATTGGGGCACAGGCACTTCCACCAGCCTCAGCAAAAAGGTAAAGGTGTTTCTGCCTGTTTTGCTGTGTCTGTATGTAAAATTTGGTGGTTTTGGGGAAAGCGGCTTTCACCCATCTCTCTCAGCATCAGGCCTTGTGTATTTCGAGGAGGGTATTTGCACAACTGGCTTTGAACTTCAGGTTCAAACAACCCCGAAGGTTCAAAATCAAAATGTCTTTTAATTTGCTTCTTCTGCCCCAGTTTTTGCAGGATCTGTGACCCACAGATCTGCACTGAGAGGGCACTTGGTTAAAGAGCCATAAAGTGGGCTTTGGCGTTCGGAAAAATTGCTCCCTCGGCGAAGCAGCATCAGCAAAGTTTCAGGTTACTGTTTCACCACTTGGTAGAGAAGGTACAAATACTTCCCATGCCAGGGGTACTCTGATATTACCCAGAAACACGTTAACACCTGATAAACAAGGGGGTATTTTATCATTCTTACCCTCACGGAACAACCATCACTTTCCCCCCTCTAAAGGCCTGACAGGCAGGTAGCGTCAAAACTGATATCAAAACCAGAAAAGACTTCAAGACAGAAGAGAGTAGAATAAGTGACAGAAGTTGTTTTTCACTCCAGAAAAATGAAATAGGAAAGGAAAACAGCCCTGTTTAGGAGAAGCTTTTCCCTCTCCTTCAAATCCATCAGGTGCTTTGTAGTCTGAGACCCAGGGGCTTGCACAGACGTGCACCAGTTCCCCAGGGAAGATTTCTTTCCTACCCTCTGCAAACCAGAGGTGCATGTGGAAGTGTTGGTCCCTGTTTCCTCTCATTCCCACAGATCTGAGTCTTAAAAACTGCCACCACGGGACAACTGCCTGGATGCTTTCAATCAACTCAGCAGATAACGCCTTTGCAGAATATTTCCCCGCTCCTCCCTCATTCAGCCGCTGGGCTTGTGTGTGTTTTTCACCTTCCTTGGAAGTAGTTGTCAGTTCTCTTGAGCCTCTCCAGAGGAAAAGCCTCTGCCTAATATATGATGTGCTTATTCATCCCAGACGGAGGGCATATCATTCTCGAATGACTGACAAGCGTTCTAAAATGAAGAGAGCTCGAAGTGTGCTCTAATAGTGATGGGAAGCATTTCTAGTCAAACATAAAGCAAATTAATGTGAGCCCCCACTGCACCTTTAATCTGGAAATGTCATAAAGTAATAAGCAGAGTGACCCTGGCAATGTCTAAGGTTGGATTTCAATAGATTTACATCTTAAAGGGCAACTACATATTTTTAAGTAGCAGGGGGCCAAACTCAGAACTCCTTTTCCACCAGTGCAAATCTGGAGGGACTCCACCGATTTCAGGTACAACAGAGATCAGAGGATGATCTTATTTTATAAGCCTTCATTACAATAATGCTCATGTCTATATCAGTGGCCAGCTCTCCCATTAAAAAAAAATCTTCTCAATATCTCTCATTAACTTCAGAAGGGGCAAACTCTGGCCTGCATGTCTCATTTCAAACTAGTTTCATTAGAAGTATATTTAATTAACGCACTCTTTTGATTAGCATTCAGAATGAAAAGCTGTTTTGCACAGCTCCCAAATCAGAAGATTCAGTAATACAGATAAAAAGCAATAGGCTACAGGTCACATCCCAGTGCAGGAGAAACAGTTTTCTTCCAGAAATAGACTATCAATCCAGACTTGAGCCTCCTCTTACTGTAGCAATACTGTTTTCCAGGTAAATGAATAAATATACAAAATAGCCAAAGCAATGACATCTGAGGAAATTCTTAAAATTATCTAGTCCTCTTCACCATCAGTCTTATTTAGAATGAATTTTCTTCCTTTTAAAGACCTATTTTAGGTGGAGGAGACCAAGAAACCCATTTCCTAACTAGATTCAATGTTCTTTCAGCTAATTAGGAGGCCCAAAGTGTGAATATTGATGATAAGGCAAGTGGCAATGACTCCTATGAGCTCTGCGGTATCTGATACCATATCCTGAAGGAGGAAGGTGCACTTGGTGGGAGGAAGGCTATGTATGTTGGGGTAGCCAGCCGCTATCTTCACAGCGTTCGTTACCTTATTTATTCTCTGCACGACTGGTGCCAGGGTCAGCCTACACCAGCTGATGCAGGAACCTGAGGTCCTCTCTTCAAGCCTTTTCCCACTGTTGTCCGGTTCCTGCTGCATGTTATAGGGAGCCATCCCTGCCTATAGAACATGACTTTGGAGGAAAATTTGTTTAATCCACAACTGGGCATCCTCTCTGAGTGAATGCATTATTTTTCTCCTGATGGGAACCCAAGGTGAATTGATATGAAGGCACTTGTGGCTCAGGAGACCAAAGGCTAGGAGCAAAACAGGGAGTAAAGCAAAATGACAGCGTTGCCTCACACTTCCATCTCCTGTAAAAGCAGAGCTCTGCTTTAAAAGGCAATCCATGCTCAGGGGATGGAAACTCAGGAAGCATTAAAAAGTTAATACAATTCAACAACTTACACCAAGGTAAAGACATCTATTTATTTCTACGCTAGGAAAAAAAAAAAAAAAGAAAAGAAAAGAAAAGAAAGATGCATTTTTGCATTGAAACCCTATTCTACCTGCCATTTTCTCTAAAACACAGAAAATTGTCAGGAAAAGACTGAAAAAGAACGGCGGAAAAAAGCATCAAGTAGCAGGTATATCATTGTATTTGTGTGCTTTCACTCAATACAGGATTACATTTCATTTAAAATCATTCCAGGGTTTGGAAAAGAAAAGAAAAGGAAATTAAAAAAAAAAAGAAAGAAAGAAAGATAAAGGAAAAGAAAAGACATTGGGATAATAGGTTTTCCCCTAGGGGTTCCAAATAAAGATAATTTTACAATATTCAAGTCGGCGCATCACCCAGGTATAGTTTTGCTTCTTGAAATTCCAGTCACTGGTCTCACTCCACCAAAGACAAAGGTGTGCAAAAACATGGGCTGTCCAACGGTCGGAGCAGGGGACAGACCCTTTGGAGCATCAGCCACAGACTGACAATGTAGCCCTGAGGCTGTCGCGAAGCACCCAGTGTTCAGAAGTATCAGGGATAACTCCCGATTAAATCGGTGGGATCTGCAAGAATCGCGCACCTCTGGAGGGGTGGGGGAAGTCAGGCTCTGAAATGTTATGGTTTCCCCCAATGTAAAATGGGGTTAATCATACATTCCTAACTCACAGGGGTGTTGTGAAGATTGATCAGTTAATGTTTGTACAGAGCTTTGGAAATGTAAAGTGCTATATAAATGCTAAGGATTATTATGTTCCACTCTTTCTCTGCAGCTGAACCCTTTGGGGAAAAGGAAGAAAAATCTATTAAAAAGTGCTACTTGCATTTTATATCTCCGTCTCTTTTTCTCTTCCTTGATGCTTTTAGTAATTTGGGGTGGGGGAGGAGGATCTTCAAGAAGGATTTGTGGGCTCGTGTTCTCATTCCTCTGTCAGTCTCCCTCACCAGTACCCAGCCTCATTTTCATTCATACATATTTAAGATGAGATATGACATCCTTTAAAATACATATATATCCCCACAGCTAGTGCTTGAGTTTCAAACCAAAGCTTCTAGTGCAGGATTTGTCCCTAATCCATCCCAGTTAGAGCATGGTGGCATCAGCTGCAGGGCTTGTCGACCAGATCTTCTGCCTGGGCTTTGGCTTCCCCCAGGAATTAGCTACTGGATGATTAGACTGGTGGTCTGGTCCATCCTTAACTGAAGTTTAAGGAATGTGTTTAGCCCTGTGAGAAGAAGCGTGTAGCTCATGTTGACCCATATCTGTGAGCCCTAAGTGTAGGTTTCATGGGCAGAAGATACCTTTAAATTTTAAGGTGTGGAAAGAAATACAGCGCACAAAGAGAATCCATTCTGTCGAGCCCAAGAGTACCTGTAGAGTTATTGGGCTGAATACTTTCTCTTCTCTCAGGCAAGATAACGCAAGTGTACCTGAAGGAAGCTTGTCCTAGAGCTGAATCTCCTGCCTGCCATATAAAACCTTTAAAACACAAAAACATAGGGTGCCTATAGGTGTGCATGAATGGTCCAGTCACTCTGGGCACACCCTACAAGAGGGGTGACTCCTTCCTAGAGATCACCCACCCCAAAGCTTCCGCACCTCCCTCGCCCCCATGCACAGGGAACATTATCCTGCACACCACACATACACAGACCCCCTCGCCCTGTCCCAACCATCCCTCCCACTCTGGATTAGACCCTTAATACACTGAAACCAGTGGAAAGATTCCCGTTGGTCATCAGTCACAGTAACCCCTTTAGATGCAAAGCTGATTAAGTTGCTGCTGATCGCACATGGAATCAATGGCTAAACACCGGCAGCTGGCACTCACACGCACACACCAGCCCCGGTGCAATTCACAGCAAGCACGCTACACCTCCCGAAAAGACAGGGAAGAGGAAAGTAAGACCCAGGATAAACATTTGCAAATCAGGAAAGTATCAGAGAGGGGAATTAAACTCTCATTTGCAACAGTAATTGAATCAGAGGATTTACAAGAATAAATAAATTAAAAGAAAGACAAAACCACAACACAAATAGTCTCAGTAACATGCTTTGGTCGACACTGATGTTGCTGCAACAAGGTTTTAATAAAGGAATGAACCTTTTTTTTTTTTAAGTAATACCCCCTCTCAACTAAAATCTTCTGCAAGTAAGAGCTTTATTATCTCCAATTTCTTGGCAGCCACTAGAGGAAAGGTCACTTAATAAAGTGCATTTATTCCTCATTGCAGGAAAACAATATGTCATCCCTGTGTTCATTATTTACCAAATTGTCTTCATTTTTTTCTTCACCTGCTGGGCTTCCGGCTATAAAAATAAATAATATTATAAAACTAAGCCAGGTATTTTCAGAAAGGATCAGAATTTGTCAAACAAACTCGGTTCATAGTGAGTGAAGGAGAGTGAAAATCAGAGTGGTGGTGCTAAATGATTCATCCTCAGGAAAAGAAGTACAGTTAGAAATGCAGACTGGGAGAGGGCTGAGTTTAAATAAGCTGAGAAAGAGTCATAAACTGTGAGTGTAATCACTGCTAATAGCTCAAAATGCCCGGCAGATAAAAGCCCAAAAGAGAGTTTAAAAAGTAAAAGAAAAAAACACCTAAGTCATTGCACCATTTCAGGATTTTCTGATCCTGTGATAACACTTGACCAAAGCAAAATGCAGATCTGAATTTTCTTGTTCAGGAACAGAGCCTAAATTATCAGTTAGCCTAATGAATCCCTGAAGATAATAAAGATAAAAATCTCCAATCTGATTACTGCTCTCAGGCTTCTCGGAGACATTACCAAAGAGCACAAATACTCAACAGGTTGTAGGGTGGAAGCATCCTAGTCACTTCTTAAAAAAATCTCACACATTGGAGATTCAGATATTCAAACACTCTAGTTCCTTTAACAGTATTTTCTTCTCCCAGCCTCTCGCTTTCACCTGCGTACATCCTCATTCTTGAGGGGAATGAAATGACACAAGGCAAAGTTAGAAGGAGGTCAAAAAGATTACATATCTCAACACTATTTTTTTTCAGCAACAATCTGAATTTTTATCCCTTGCATTTTTCAAGCAACTCTAGACAGAACTAATAGGATATGCGTCTACCACATCTGCGACTTTTTAATTTGTGTATGCTGCATCCTACTTCCCTGCTCTCCATCTGCTTGTTGTCTTTTTAAGCTATGACGGTGCAGCGAGTCTTACACAGGCGGAGGCTGAGGGGATGGTGTCCGCCTGCCCATATCCCCTTTCCCAATCACAGCTTTGCTCCCTAGAAAAGGGATATGTCCCTCCATCCTTCTCACAGTGCCAAACTCCATGGGACTAAGACCTAGCCCTGGGGGGTGATTTCGTGATGATGAGGCATTATTTAAAATGCACCAGCATCCCTGCTTTGCAGATGTAAAGGTAACAAAATCATCCTATCTATGAATTCCTCCATGTATTTCTGTCTTGATTTTAAACAGTTTGGCAAAACCCCAGCTTGTGCACACAGTGGATCCAGCTCCAGATCCGCCAGTGCAGGTGGAAGTTAAGGGTGCACCTACAACGTAAAACCAGGCCTTTAGGGGGTTAATATACCAGCTTGAATAACTCCTTTGGTTGAAGTTTATTAAATCCAGCCAGCAGACTGTCTGATTGCTAATAGGATTTCCAGTGTTATATCTTCTTGTAAACAAAATACTGCACTTATCTGCTGGACATCTAAGTTGCATGCATGTGTGCGGGTGTGCGCATGTGTGGCCCTTCGAATCCCTTTTCTACATTTATTAAGCAGCAGGAAGTAATCCCCTCATGGTACAGCCAAATACAAAATGTGAAAACTCTTTAAAGCAGTTTGTAGGGTGCAAAGCAAATCCCTGTAAAAAGCACATCCTTGGTATAAAATTTCCTAAATTCTTCAGATTGCATATTTAGACTTTTATTCACATTGGGAGCAGAGTTGTCTTTCTTCTCCTTCCATCCACCCTTTCCTTTTCTCCCTGCAGCCCACAAATATGCACGATCTTGTTCCACCACTTGATCTTGTGGCTTGTGCCCTGTGCCCCTATAACGTCACACTGGCCAGTGTCCCTCTCAAGTGTGCTCATTCCATCACCCCCAGGCAGTCAGGATTATCAAACATTTTTGTTATTAAAATGGCTCATCATGATGATCATCACTTCTGACCATCGCAGTACACGTAGGGCCTCCTGTGTTAAGTTGTAGAGTGCAGGATTTATTTAAACTGTCATGGAAACTAGTGATAATGTTTTATTGTAATATAGAGGTAGAAGACAACTTGGATTGCTTATTTTTTCCTATTTACTTTTCCCTCACTTCACTAGGCACCTATACGAGCCCATTTTCTCTGCTTAGACTTGCTCGCTGCTTTCAGTGGGACAAATTACCTGCATAGGTTGTTCTGATCAAGATATTTTATATTATCACATAATAATCTTTAATATGTCACTGCCATCTTACGTTTATGTATTTGAAATAGAAACCAATAGTATGAAATGTCTTTATCCCAAACATGCTGTAAAACTTACCACGTGTAAAGCAATTACAAAACTAGAAAACCCATGTGATATTATCAGTATCAGGTAGCGATACCACCTGGCAGGTCACTCGGTTAACCCTCATAGCTAACTTCATGCAACTTTACTCTGTTTCTTCCCAAACAAATGTAAGAGAGAGGCCAGAATATGAACAAGTAGCAGAAGCAGCCCATAGTCGTGGTGGTACTGCAGAAGGGAAAGTCAAGGGAAGAGCTGGTGCTTTTAATCCAGAAATTTCTCTCTCTACATCACTTTTTCTCCCTCATGGGTAGTCAGCACAGGGGCTCTGCCTTGCATGTGTGAGCAAAGGAACACAAATTTTGACACCTGAATAGAGGTATAGACAGAATAGGTCACACTCAAATACCTGTCACATTTCCTGGTTGCCAATTCATACTGCTTGAGGTAGCTATTATACAGACAGAGAGTAGTAGTTCCCAATCTTAGCCTAGAAATCCACAGACATTATTTTTTTTTAAATTAAAAGCAAATAAGACTCCTAAATTGCAAGCCCCACTTATCAAATGGCTAATGTTATCTCATTCTGCAGTTTTAGCCAGCTCTCCCCAGTGGTCTGCCAAATAAATACCATTCTTTGTTTCATCCAGATTGATCTTCAAATCAGCCTGCCCTCCACCCAGCTTCTATCTTCTGAAGACACTAAATGTATCATTCCAGCACATTAGTGTAATTGCCTATAATAGAGATGTGCAGTTAGAGGTAATTTACATGCACATATGCCTAACAGTGCCCTCACATACTCATTGAGCATAAGGGATGGCAGGTAGAACCTTGTGAATGAGTTAGATGAACACTTTCTCATTATTATTCTCTATATATTTCTCTTTTTTAAAAAAAAAATAAAAGGAACAAAAGGACAAAAGTGACATCAACAGCATCTCCACGTACTTCTGCGAGGGGCAGCATTTTCAAAACAAGGCTCATAATAATAGCGGAAGCTTTGCTGACAAACCAGCATAGTTGCGTATATTTAGTCCATAGGTAGAAAAGCATAAGTGGATAATCCCACTAGTACAGACCCAGACCTTCATGGAAGTCTAAAATTATCGGAGTAAAAGAAACATGAAGTCTTTAATAATCACTAGACCTGATTACAATGTGCTTGTTCCACAGTCCCTTACCAGACACACAAGATTCAATACAATAAAAAACTTCATATAATTTTGTGCACCATTTTCATAAAATCCTCACCAATGTTGCCCTTGAGGTTCCCCATGGATAACTGAATCTCAAAGGCCTGTCATAAATTGAAACCAAAGAAAATGTTTTGAGAATTCCTCTTTTAATAGAAAATAGAAAAAGAAAAATAAAAAAAACCTTGCACCAATTTCCCATATGCCTTTACTCCTGTTTTTCCAAGAAATGGCTAGAGATGCTATCCCCACTAAAAGAAATAGTTTTTGCAAGAGGTTGAAAAAGTATTCCCTCTTGAAAACAGGAATACAGACCCACTCCTACATGTGTTTATGTGAGCCATATATTTTCATGCAAGCAAAGATTTTGTTCCTGAAAAAGGTGTTTCTTTGAAACAAGTAGAAACTGGACTTAAAATAAAAAAGCATTTTAGGATTGAAGTTTTATGTTTAGTTAATAGTTCCACCATGTCTTAATATCCTATACTACTTTTATATTTTCCATGTGCAGAGTAATTCCCTCTCCCACTTTGCCATGCAATTTTCGTGGCACACAGACTCAGCTTCAGCATACACATGATAACATGGTATACTGAGATGAAGAAAAAGGTTACTTAAGAATGAGTTAAAATCCCTGAATCTGATTTTAAACTTGACCAGATTTTACTTTCAGTGCCATACAGAGGATCTACTCCATTGAGTCATGAAGCTGAAAATAAACCAAATCTAACATTTAAATTATGATTTTGCGCAGCTGAGATGTCTCTTTCATACCTCATTGAGTAATTTGCAATGTAAAACTGCTGCCATAGAAGATCCTTATTCAGTGATTTTTATATGGATCTTCCTATTTAGGGAGAAGAAGCAGAAGAAACCAAGAGCCTGTTCTAGAAGAGGTGTAAATCAGACTATTTCTGCTGAGGACCCAGTCTGGAGTGTCAGATGCTTTTCTATTCAAGCTTCTGAAAGTGTAGTGTTTTCTTACATGTCCAAAACGATTTTTAAACTTCCCTTACATCTAATTTTTAGACCAGCTTCCTAGCAACAGGACTTTTGTAGCTGGAACTCCTCTCCCTCACCCTGTAGAGAATCCCTTGTGCAGGGCTGCACTAGCAGGGAGGAAACCCCAAACCATCCTTCAGGGAATTCCATCCGGCTTATAATTCTGGAGGGAGCCAGATTCCAGTTTCCCTTCTCATCAGCACATGAACCCAGGGGGGGTTATGGGGGGCTTTGCACTCCCTTGCAAGCACCATGCCAGGCAGAGACCTCCTTGCTCACCATTGTTCCAAGACTCTCTTTTTTTTATGTCCTTCATGCGGATGAGACTCAGTGGGAGGCGTCAGGCTCACTGTTGATGACTTTTGTGCCAACACACTTACATCCTAAGCGTATTTCTTCACCCTGTTCCTATCAGGGACTGTCTATGGAAGAGACACTTCGGGTGTCTCTGTTATGGCAGGAATGTAGACCCTGACTTGTCATCACAGGGAGACACAGATTCATATTCTGATCAAGCGATGCACTGCAGAACAATAGATTATTTTTTTATGACACAGGTTTCTTTTAATAAACTGAAATGCTTATCTAAGTAATCATTGACTTTTAATCTGTATTAGTGGTATAAATGGATTGGATAGAGGCAAGCAAATTTACACACACTTAAACAAGAAGCTTCCTCAGGGACTTTCCTCTTCTTTGTTCTCCAGCGACAGGTACATTTTCTCTCCCTTTCTCTTGTAACTTTATCTTTATTGATTTTATAATAAACCACATGTTTCAATGATCAGCAATTTTTCAGATACACTGATAATACTTTACTCTTATAGAATAATATTTTGCACTCCTGGCATCTTCCATCCAAGTATCTCAAGCACTTTGCAAGCTTCGCTTACTTAATGCGGATCAATTACAGGCAGCACCTCTTTTAATAACTCTGCTTTTCCTTCAAGGGAATTGCATTTGGCAAACTTGAATCATGGCTCAGCGTTAACATAAACACACAAATATTCCAATGCAGACACAAATGACTTCCCCCATTTACAAAAGGCAGCATGGCACGTGGTATTAAGCGCTAATCCCAGTTTCTTTAGATTGCTTTTTTTTTTGGATTCCCCAGAAATGAAAACGTGCTCTGGTTTTCCTCCCAATCATTTGTCGGGGTGGAGAAGTTGTCACCAGGAAGCCTGACACTATTCCCACCTCTTCCCACGTCAGCTGTCATCAAGTCCCTGGCAGACTACCCGGCTGAAGCAGGATGCCTCAGTCTCTTCTTCCTCACACTTAGGGTTTCTAGATTAGGGAAAACCACCACTGTTCCGCACATTATAAAACTTTTAGCAAGAGGCTAATGAAATGCAAAGCTTTCTATAAGACCAGCACTAGCCTTCCTATCAAATCATCTGAAATATTTATTTGCCCTCTTGAATAATTGATAGGGGCATCAGCTCTCCCGGTCAATTGATTTATTAAGGGACTGTTTGGAATTAAACAGCTTAAAGATATTAGATTTAGCAGCGACCTTGCTTGTTAGCATATTCATTTACCTACGGGAGCTCCCATTAGATATTGTTAATACATGACGTTCCCAGTCACGGCCTGGATCTCCTCAAATTGCATTAACACTGGGCTGTTTAGCCACAGAATAACAGGTTTGATTGAGTGCTTGGGCTTGGTGTAATTAGATTTTCCTAGAAAAGGGGGGGACTATTTTAATGCTGTGTGCGTTAAACTAGATATGTCATCAGCATTACCGTAATTGGCAAACAGGAGCTTTGGAGACCTGGCTGTGTGTGAATGTTTGTGTTTATGACTTGTCCCGCCATTGGCATAGATGGCATATAATAGCCCTGATAACTTCCACAGGCACGACATTGATAGAAAGTAGCTGGCCTCTTTAATAAGCATCCCTTTTGAAATCAGTAGAATATTCTATACTGAATAATGGGATCAATTTATTGTTAGTTAAAACTGCCAATTATTTCTCTCACTGAAAAGGTCATGAGACTGGTTAATCAATGATGAAAATGTAGAGTGCGTTTCTGTGTGTGCTCATGCTATGGATCTCTGTTCGATATATCGAAAGCTAACCTCCCCGCAAGGTGTGACTCTCGGACTCACCAACTCCACCAAAACTTACCAGAGAATACTTCTATGCTCCTCTCACTGCGGTTTTATGCCGCTTCCACCGGGGCACAATCCTGCTCATTTCAATTATTTCAGCATGAAATGGAGTAACGTAGCAGTGAATCAGGCACTTCATTTTTAATTACATGCACCTTGATATAATTAAAGGTGCACACAGGTAATCAAATGCTTGCTATCCATGTCTAACTGCAGGCTTCCTTGGGGTCAAATTATGCCTTCAGATGCGTGTGCATGAAATTGCCACTGGCTTCCAAGAGCTCTGTCTGCCAAAACTCTGTTGTAAGTGTACCAACAATGCTGCGATGTGTGCTGGACACCGAATCAGCAGGGGCACATGGAAGCACTGGCCGGAGCCTGGGGAAGTGCAAAAAAGAAGATCATAAGATATGGGGGAATTGTCATAAAACTGAAGCAAGCAAAAGCGTTCACTGTGACTTAAAAAGGCAAAACCAGAGGACCGTGGCTGGAAGACATACTCAAACGGTTTGCAAAGTTCAGAGAGTGCTCAGCGCGGTCAATGGCAGCATTGTCTCCATCACCAGTTTGATTATAAAGATTGAGGATGGCTCATGAAAACACAGTTGTTCACAGTCACTTCAGGGAGCTAACAACGAACCTGTGTTTCAACAAGTTTGGAAACTACTAATGCAATTATGAAGGGTAGGGAATGTATTTATTTATATGAGCATGCACACATATACTTATATTAGAGCAGCTGGTTAGGTAGGAATGGAAGTGAAGTTCCTACCGCAAAGAATAGCTGTGGAAGTAAGGAACATGCTGTAGTCAGGAGCCTGGATGTAAAGCAGTGTTCTCGAATGGGAACTCTCAGCCCTAAGCAGGAAAAAAAGAGCGAAAGGAAAAATAAAAAAACAAAAAAAAGAAACTATTTCTTTTTTTGCCCCTTTCTCCCAAACAGTACTGGGAAAGGTCCTAAACGATATAACCCAATGTGAAAATGGGTCTGAAATATCACGTTTCCCCCAACTCTGTGTTCTCTTTAATGAACAGATTTGTTCTGCCACTTCTTCAACAAGTGAGGAATCCAGTCTTCCCTTGTTTTTTTCCTTGCAGTGGGACAGAAATACTGGAAATGTTGTGGGGTGCTTTTTTTTTTTTTAAAAAAAAAAAAAAGCCAAATTATTTCATGTGCCAAAGTAGCATATTTGGGAAAGAAGAGATTTCCAAGAAGGGTTCTGTGTGCAGCCAAAGCAGTAAATAAAAAGGAACAACAAAAGTCATTGATTCCTTAGCTAAGAGGATTTTCAGTCAGAGGAAAGGACTTGAAGCAATAAACTGGCAGGTGACTGGCAGAGACAGCTGCCTGAATATTTGAAACTGGCCTGAGTTTTGTAAAATGTATTTATTTTATTTGCGCTCAAACATGCTCTCGTTAGTAACGTGATCCTGCTGCTAAACGCCAGGTCAGGACAAGGGTGCTTTAGAGCCAGGGCTGCAGAGTCAAACCCCAGCCCCACGCGGGCAAACGAAGACTGGGGAAAGATGACTCTCTCAGTTACACGAACAAAACCATAAAACAGCTCTGATTTTCCCTAAAAGACAGGCATGAAACCGGAATAGAACTACCCACCCTCAGATTTCCACTCAGGGCCAGGGATGTCAATGCACCCATTTACATTTGCGGGACTCACGCAAATTGTTTTTCTTGTGACGCTGCATTTCCCGGCTCCAGCTGACCCTGGAGCTGCTCAGCCCACGTATTCCCTTTACTAGGCAAGTTTCTTGGCTCGCAGGCACACTGGTCATCAGCGGACAGCTAAAGTTCACCAGAGTTCGTCATGCAAATTTCTAACTGGTAACAAAAAGTAACTTTTTCTTTTTTTTTTAAGTCTCTGGCAAATATCTTCAGTGTCAAATTTTGAGTATTTTAAACCCTGCACAAACAAAGTAAAAAAAATCTCTCCTGTTTCAGTACTGGAAAACCCAGGAGAATGGGTAAGAGAAATTAATCATAAATGCAAAGTGCAACTGGCAACTTGATTCCCCCCCTTCCCAAAAGAGAAACAAAATAAAAACACCAATATGATTAATAAATAACGGAGTAGATGGGCTTTTTGCAAGTAACTAATAATCTAGCAGAGTTTTTAAAGCAAAATCTTTGCTAATTCACATTAAAAACATTAATGGAAAAAAAGAGGTAAAAGGGTTTCCTGAATCTGGAGTTACCTGCAGATTAATCCTTGGAAAAAGTCAAGCTTCTATCCCATTCCCATGCCACCCATCAGGCCTTTACCCAATCCCTCTGCATCCAAAACACCGCCTTCCCCCCCAGAGCATAGCAGTGCCCAAGTAGTCCCACACTAATAATTAAATAATCCCACGCCAGCAATCAATTCAGTTCAGCGGTAAGGAAATTCTCGCTGTAAATAAAAAGTAGAATAAACTGAAACTAATGATTTATCCCATGTTTTCTGTGAATTGCTATTCCACTAGGCATGACATTGAACCAGCAACAAAAAAACCAGACAGAGTAGAGGTTGAATATAAACAGAGTAGAGTTTGCGTTCTCAGACTGATGTTTTATTTAAGGAGGCAATTTTGGTCGCCATCCATTTTTTTTTTTTAATAAGAAAAAAAATGAATATTTTCCAACTATTGCTTTTCTCATTCGTTCACCTCATCTGCAAGAAACTACTCCTTAAAATAACTCAGAGCTTTTTTTTTTTTTAAATGCTTGAGAGAAAAGCCTGTGTTCAAGTACCAGCAGCAGAAAGCACTGCCCAATCCTTAATCACTGCTTACTGATTTGGGTCCGTTTTATTAGCAGGCAGTCCTTTTCCAGAAAGCCATTTTCCTGGCAGGGAGCACAGAGTATTTTCGGGGGCCGAGGGCATTTTTTCCCCCCCCCAACACCTGCACCCTCTGCCTCTGGCCAGCCCAGGAAGGCAGCGGGAGTTTCAGTGCCGGAGTTTTGTCTGACAATACCCACCTCTGGTAAGTGTGAATGAGTGTTAGAAATACAGCAGGAGGCTGGATACAAAGGAGCCAACAGGGCATAAAAACAATACATATCGCACACTGTGACTCCTCTCCTGGGCATGGCAGGAATTGAAGGACAGAGAAATTGAGAATTTCACTCTTTGCATTGAGAGATTTTCCCAGTTCTGCATTTGTTTGCAGTTGTTTATGTGTCAGTATAAAAATAATGGATTTGGGGAGAAGGACCTGTTAAAAACCTCCCTTGTTTTAGAACAATTTTTCACTCCCTCCCTTCCCCAGTCACTATTTGTCACAGTCAACTACTAAAATCCTCTATTAATCGCTAAATCCAGATAATAGCGGAGGTGGGTTGGCTGACCTGTGAAATTAGGTCTGCATGTAAAAAGGAATTGAGCTGTGCGAGCTTTGGAAATAACTCTGTAGGTATTTACATTAGCATTTGAACATCAAAGATCTCCCCTGGGCTCTTCTAGGTGCCTCTAATCCAAGTACCAATCAAGCAACTCAGCTTTTCCACCCAGCCAGCCCAGCTCGGAGACCCTCAGAGATGTATCCCAGCCAACCAAGAGCAGGTGAGAAGCTTCTGGCTGGTTGTCAGTCCCCAGGTTTTCGTGAGAGCAGGGCCCCAGGAAAAGTGCTAACAGAAGAGGAAGGGGGGTGGGGTGGTGGTGGTAGAATAAAAATAAAAAAAAAAATCAACATTTTTATTTCACAGGAGGAACAGCCTATCCACCTTGTGGGCAAGCGTGAGCACAAATTGTAATTACCATCTTAAAAAGAGGCTTTTAAATTCACCAGGCTCAGCAGACTACATGAAAGCTGAAATTAAAAGGGAGACTAGAAATTATTTTCTTCTGTTATTACCAGTAATATTGTTATTTTTTTTTTTTAAGGAAGCAGTGACCTTAGAGTCCTGAAGGGCACTGCGTCAAAAACCATCATCTCACTCTCTGCTTGTATGAGCCCAATCGCTGCTGTTGTAGCTGTGACCGCAGATCTCAAAAAGCTGCTGTCACTTAGGCAAAAGTCCCACGGTGACCTGGCCTTTCAGCTGGTGTTCTTCCTGTCCTACACATGGGTCAAAAGAGGTCTCCATCAAACACCCACCACCACTTCTAGCTCAATCCTCTTATTCCCTCCAGAAGATGACTCTTCTGAATTTCTGATGGTTTGGAAGCATTTACTCTCACCTGGCCCAGTTCACGACCAAATCCTCTTTTCTGTTTGCCAACAGGTTAAAATTTCCGCAGAAGTGTTTTCAAGAAAGGCTGTATTACCTCCCTATTATCTCTAGCATCTAAAAGTGTGGGAGAACGCTGGGAGAAGATGGGGGGGGGGATCATTTACCGCCATTTGCTAATAGGGTAGGTGAACTGCACAGCATCAAGTGTGCTTCCTCCTGAGGCCCATTCCCAGACACATTAGCTATTTAGCTCAAGAAATCCAAGGTGAAGGTTGATCTAGCATCCACCTGAAGATATTTTAAAGACAGCTAAAAAAAAAAAAACAATTGGAAAACAATCAAGGAAAAAAACCTCCACGGTGGTCATGTAAAAAAAGTTGGCATTAATTTACTGGTTTATTAAAAATGTCATCATCATGTAAGGTTGCAAGAGAAATCTCTTGCTGCCCAACCACCTCTTATTTTTTATGGACCTTTACTGAATTTATCCAGAGAGAAAGAAGAGGTAGAGAAAAGATCACCTTTAAGGCTTTTCCTTTCTTGTCTGTTTTTTTTTAAATGACAATAGGATTTTTTTTTTCCTAAAGTTGTATTAGGGATTCACTTAAGCAGAAATGAACTGTAATATGCAAATAGTTCTAATTGGACTGCTAATAGAGCGTGTCTCTGTTGTTTTTTTGTAGGGAGTTTTATGCCTATGTAATCAGTGCAGACAGCCGTTAAGTAAATGAAGAGGCAACTAACAATGTCAGAAAAGAGACCGGGCGGTTCCAGCTGACACTACCCTAATCTTCCAGGACCCATTAAATGGCAGTTTCAACGCATTACCTACCATAACATCCTTGAATATCACTGATTTTATTTGCAGTATCAAACATTCCATTTCATGCCCCATTAACAGTAGGAGCCTGGGCTTTTTGACGCAGCTAAACATTTTACTAACTACCTGGACTAAGTAACCAATTAACTTTTGGAGACAATACGGCCAATTAAGCGCGAAAAGGTAAGGCTGTCATCCCCCACTAAAATTGAATTTCCTTTTCCTGATGGCACTTATTGTCGGTGTTCAATTGTTAATGGAGATTTGGTCCCTATTAAAAGGATGAAGCCGAAGGATAATGGGAAAGTTCAGAGGACTTGGTTCCTAAAGAGTAGGTCAGAAAATGTCCCAATTGGCCACTAATTCAGTCATCTTTTCTTCATGCCAGCTCTCTTACTGGAATAGTATTGGCAATGTAGCTCTAATCTGACCTACCATGATAATACATTGTGCAATATGGCAGCTCCAGAGGCATGCGTATACACGCAGCGGTAGTTAGGGATCTCACATGCAAAAAAAAGTCAAAAATATAAACAAAAAAAGTAATATGTTTGATTCTGACAGCTGAAATATCATTCTTCTCATACACAGAGCTGTTTAGCATGGCGGTAAGCCTTTGAGAGAACCTAAGCCAAGGGTGTAGGCACTGTCGTCGCATTCATGTGAGCTTTCCTGGATGCTGTTGGGCAAGTCACGATAGGTACACGCTTGTATAAGCTTTAAAAGTTCATCTTCATAACTTACATGGATTTTTTTCATTCTTTACATCAGGTTGAAACCTTCTGCCTTGTCTTGGTGTCATCAGTATATGAAGAAGGTGACACCTTAGGTCCTCCAATAAACACATTTTTTCCTTCTCAGAGGAGGTAGCAGCATGCCCATATACACTGTATAGAAAAACAAAACAAAAAAATTTAGTGTCTATTTTTTGATAAAAATAATTCTATTTTTTTATTTTATGCATCTACTCTTGAGTGTCATCCCCTATCACAGAGAAGAGTTAACACCAAAAAACATCTCAGCAACAAGCTAATGGGTAGCAAGCCAAACGTCTCCTCAAAGTACATGCACTTCATGAGATTTTTCAATAAATGATCTCAAAGCCCTTTCCACAAAACACCTTATTGGAATAACTTTTCAGTATGATTTTAGAGCGTACTTTTTTTTTCCCCACCCTTCAGAAATGGGTTGAAGGAAGAGGCAAAAGGCACAAGTCAGCATGCAGATACGAGAAATAGCACAAGTACAGAGGAGGGTGTTTTATGCAAGGAATTTATAAACAGAAACGCATGGAAAACATAAAGAATAGGCTGCAGAGCTCTCCATAGATCTACCCTAAAGACGCTTTTGGGTCACCAGCCAGACAAGTATACATGCTTGGGTCTTCGTGCAGACAGAAGGTGTGTGCAGATAATCCCCCATCCCAAAGAAAGCATCCTCTTTGATAGAGACAGCCCACATCCTCCAAGGGCACTTCGTACCTGAAAGAGTGCCAAGCCAAGCATGGCCGAGGCATCACATTTGAGGATTACTTTTTTGTGAGACTGTGTAACGTGGAGTCCCTTTACCTGCAGCAGCAGTACCTGTTGAAAAGTAGCATAACAGAAGTACAAGTGTACCACAGTCCTTAAGAGGGGGGTGGAAAACATCACAGTATTGAGGTTGAACAAATCCCAGTGCTGGTTTTTGTGGCTTTCCAGACTTTGTGAATATTTCCATGACGTAAGACAAAGCCAAAACCCACATTAAGATGCAAGCCCAGTCTGCCATAACATATTTAAAGATTAGCTTAGCCACAGCGTATTCAGTTTAGACTGTTATTAATCTAATCTCTTAAATGCATAGAATATCCAAACAAGAAAGCAAGTGAACTGATTTCTGTCTGCTCTAATAGCAAAAATATGACTTTGGCTTTTCTCTGCAATGCTTTACACCATTAAGCAATTACTTGCGGGCAAAACCCCAGCCCCCATATTGCTACTTATGGTTAAGGGATTTTATTGGTTCACCAACTAAGTCGTCCAATTAAATCTGGTGTCACTAGGCTTTCGTGGGACCCTGGTTCACATTGCCTCTATGGAGGTTTCATTACCTTGAGTGACCTGCTGCCCCAGTCTGAAGTACACAATACCCAGGTTACCCTATGAAGCAAGCCTTTAAACAGTTATTGAAGTCCCCTTGCCACAAGAAAAGTGACTAAGAGTAATTTCCATCTCCTCCTTGATCATAATACATCTTCAAGGATTTCTCAAGATAACCTACTGCTGCAACAAACCTGCAACAGAAACAACGTCTTTTCTGCCTTGCACATCATCACCAACTACTGAAATTCCACAGCAATATCACCCTTTGCTGGAGGGAAATGCCTCAATCTCTGATTTTTCTTCCTCTTTTCTCCCTGCACAGATCCCTGATTGAGTCAGACACTGTAATCATTACAATTTAGCCTGCAATATCTTTGAATTTGTGTTATGGTTCAAATAATCTACCCCAACCCATTTCTGTTTTTAACTTTGGTTTGGGTTTTTTTGGGGTTGTTTTGGTTTAGTTTGGTTTTTTTTTTAAGTAAATGTATTCTCGCCTCCAAAAATATAAAGATTTGTGGCTTGGTTGTAAAAATGGAAACAAATTAATTTTAATTTGAAGAAGTAAGTTTCATGAAACTATTTAGTTTAATATCAAGTTGTAATGAGAAAAGTTAAGGGAAGAAAAAGTTTTTTAAATGGATTGTTTAAAAATATTTAAAGCCCTCCCTCTCCACACCCTTGAAGATATATGGAGCTAAGTTAATAGCAGCATATAGTGGAATCCTACTCGATGGGAATTTTCTATTATTCTCGACAAAAAGCCCCTAATGCTCATGGGTTCTGACAAAAAAAATCATAGTTATGAGAAACATATGGTCTTAATAATAAATTAAATCTTTGGTCAAAGACTAAATTGCCATTGTGTAAGTGAGGACAGAACTTGGCTGGGCATCAAGGCTGGAGACAGCAATTGCAGTGATGGGGGATGCCCAGCCCCTCTGCTCCCCCAGCACAAAGGGTGCTAAGCGCGTATAGGAATACGCCACAGTCCTCATCTCCAACAGCTGTCTCTGCCCCATGAGCACCATAACCATCTCCATAGCATGTATAATTCTGTCTCAGCCTGCAAGAACCATAAATCTAATTTTTATATTCTATTGGCACATGCACTTCCATGGAGAGCACCAAGCCTGCTCCTTCCCAGGAGGAGCTTTCCATAGCCCTACTTAAGGCCCAGGCTGCCATGCTACTTGGAGATCCAGGTTCCACAGATTCTCCCTCTACAAGAGCTATTTGTTTCTAATTTTCTAGAGAAATGACTCGAATTCAAACCATTTGAGATGATCCTCATCCAGCTGTAATTTCACTGTCCCAGAAACTTTTCCATCTTCCTTTCACCATAACAGTCTTTGCTTCCAGCTCTCTGGCTAACAGCATTATCACAGCAAGAGGGAAAGAAAAAGAAAAAAAAAAAAACCCAAACCACCACAACTGGTTGCTGCAGCACTTAATATACCTCACCTGGTGTAATCAGAAACACCAATCACTTACGAGCTGCATTTCCCCCACCTGCAAACCCTCCCAGGTTGATGTAGTTTACATTAATTAGTCAAATACGTGCATTTTTCACTTCTCCATTGTAAGGCTGCATCTTAGCAAGCACGGAGCGTGGGAAGAGAAAGATTTCACACACAAACGTGTCCTTTTGTTCCAGGCTTTTGGCATGAAGGCGTTTAGGGCCTCTGGAGAGCCTGGTTCCCTGAGCCAGAAAATCAGACTCCTGTGGACAGTGCTGCTTTCACCATCAGTGCACTTTATAAATCCTAAGTTCCTTTCAAAGCTTCATTGATAGAGAAACCGACTCTGTCTCTGAAAGACGGTGCTGTGGAAAGGCAAGAGCACCCTTTATTCACCCGACATTTCTCCATGGGTTCCCAAAACTGCTGGGTGCTTCACAGTGCAGCGTCTTCTACAAAAAGAGTAAAGAAAAGGTATAAAGCTTAGATATTGCACCTCATATAGATCTGTCTTAAACACCTTGCTCTTGTCTTTGGTGGCTGGATAATGTGTCCAACAGGTGTGAAATTCTATATCAGTTGCACAAGTACCATGTAATGTGCTAAGAATTTTTTGAGGAGTTATTCTGGTTTGCACCGCAGATGATTGCCGTTCCTGCCTTCCACCCGAGAAGAGATCCTGACCCTACGCAGCACAGGCAGCTCCTTGTAGCCACACGGATCCCCCTTTGGCAGGACCAGAGCTTTTCTTGCTTTTTTTAACCTGTATTCCCTCTTTTTGTCGCCCCTCTCCCGCTTCCCCTGTGCTACACCCAAACCAGACATGGGTCTTACCACTCTGCACAGCAGGGTAACCTGAAATCCCATCAGAGCTGGGATATTTTTTTCCATTTGGAAACTCCAGGTACAAAATAGACCTCCTTATGTGGAACCAGAGGGAAACTTTTTGCCTGGCTGGTAATTATCAGGAGTGTAGGGTTGCGTGTGTAATTATGGGGAGGTTGGAGCAGGCTGAGGCTGTAAATTCTCTGCTGTCTGCTTGAGGAGTTGAGCACTGAAGCTGCCCTGGCTTCTTTGCCAGATTAAAGTTGTTCCTCCTCCTGACCTTGATGCAGCGTGTTTGTCTCTGGTAGGGAACATATCTCAGGCCTTCAAAACTCACAACTGGAAAAATACTAAGGAAATTGGAGCTGGGACCCGATAAATGCTGCTGGCTTGGGATCCCAGAGAGATGTTTGCCTGCATTAGATGTCAGAAATCACTCATAGCTTCTGCATGTCTGATTAGTCCCTATTTCCTCTACTATTTTTGATATAGGCAATTTGCTGAATGGTCTTCTATGTGGTTTGCAGACTTACAACACTTACAAAACTTTCAGAAACAAACATTTCTGAATTACTTTCCTTTTGCATCTTTCCTTAAAAACAAAGGTCTGGATTTTGATTGCAGCCTGTTCTATATGTGGTTGGTTTTAATCCATTGTCAAAATTGTAATTTTGATGGCTATAACCCAAATGAAGGAGGAGAAAACACACAAGGAATTTGCCATTTCTTAAGGTAATTTCATTCCACAACTTAAAATTGTTACTAACCTCTGCTACATTTAATTAATCTAAATGACTCTAGCTGCGGGAATCTGTGGTGAAGAGGTCTCTAATAGTTACATGCAATTCGACCTGGAATTGAGATAGAGCTAAAAGATACTTGAACAACATTTTTCAAGGAATGAAAAATAAAGACCCTGTTGAATTTAATCAGTCACCCACTTTTTTTTATCCTGTCTCTTGTTTTCCCTCAGGGATTTGCTGGACATAATTCTTTGCCAGCTGATGTACCCAGAGTACCTGCCTAAGCACAACTTTAGCTTGGGAAGACAGACGAAATAACAGTTATAAGACTAGTTGTTTTGTTATTCAAACTTTGGAAAAGCCAGTTTCGTTAAAATCCTTAATTCTAAAATGTTTCTTAGCTCATGAGAACAACTCATGTAATAGTTATAAAGACAACAAACTCTTTGCAAGAGACGCTCCCTGCTCATTCATATTTATAATAGAAATTTGTGATACCCCAGCCTGATTTAAAAAGTTTGCTCTGCTCTATATCTGTCAGAAAGGATTCCAACAAATTTAAGAGAGTCCACAAGTAAATCCACAAGAATTGTTTTATCCATAGGAGACGTGTGGCCAATCCAGAAACAGAACTCGCCCGTATTTACCAGCAGCAATAAGAAAGGACTTGGACGTGCAGGGGGGAGCACAACTGAGTTATGGAGGAAAGCATAAGGTAAAAATGCAAATTCTTTCTCATCAGAAGAATGGTTCTAATAAATCTTTTTAGTCATTTAAAAGGAACACAACAAGTTTATGAACTGCAGAGTGATTCTTTAGTCCAAATTGAAGTCGTAGCCCTAAATCCTAAAACTTGGTTGCCCAGGGAGTCACAGGCTGCTAACACTATCTCCTGCAATTACCTGTTGTTGGTTTTGTTTCGTTTTTCCTGTTTGCTAAAAATCTCTAGTTTCTTTCAATAAACAGCTGGTGCTGTGCTATGGCCATTCTATCCAGCACATCTTATAAGTCACACTATACCTCTGAGTCTATCCCAGTGAATAAGGGGAAAGGAGAAGGTGAACAGGAAAAACACCCAACATACAATTATGCAATATTTTCAGACTTTCCTGGATTTTGTTATGAACAATGCGTGAAACAGGGACTTGCAGATAAAGCTGCATCATCAAAACTAACACTGCATCCCTCAGAAAAGATGTCACAGCTACCCAGCCTAACCTAGGGGAAGACTAATGCAATTATGTCAAGGTATACTGAGGAACCCTCAGTGCTATAAATAATAATAAAGGGTAAATAATAAAAAAATAAAACAGAAACCCCAGAAGTGAGATGTTTTAAATGAAAGGTGATGCACTGTGAACTTAACACACTGGCCCTTTAGCCTTTCTGTTAACAAGGTAATCTGATTGCCATTGATTTTTTTCACCTTTGTTACTAAGAAGGTGATGGAATGGTGTCCACGCAGATGTATTGAATCAGATACTAAACAAAGAGCAACATAAAGAACAATTATCAGCTGCCTTGCCTTCAGCTTGCTGATTATGACATTACTGGAAAGACAAGGTCTGGGTGACTTAAACCAAAAGGAAAAAGACTAGAGAGGAGAAGGAGGAAACTGATATGCGTCTACCGTCTGTCTGGGTACATAGAGTTCTTTGCCTTTAACAAAATATGTATTTCCCCTTTGCAGCTTGATAGGTGTCAGAGTGTGATCTAGCTAATTAACTTGATCATGTTACAGAAAAAAAAAATAGTACAGAGGCAAGGGCCATCCAGTAGTTCTTGTGGTTTATCCTACACAGAGAATAGCAAAACAGTTCTGTACGGAGAATTTTGTGTTTCCGATTGGGCCTGCCTGAGTATCACCGGGCTTAATTATTGCCTGCGTGATGATTAGGCAGATTTTCCTAAGGGCTTGGGAATACAGAGGCTGTTACAAGGTTCAGAGTAGCTCAATAGGCTATTAATAGGCGTATATATCTCCACGTTTGAATGACGTGCAGAGGAATGGTTGGCCAGATTCTCGCAGGGTATAAAATGAGAAAACACCATGCGTCCATGTAGCTCTATTGATTTCAAAGCAGTTGGGCCAATTTGCACAGGCTGAGAATCAGGACTGGATGATAGGAAGACTAATGCTGTAAACTCTAACCTTGTGGTATTAGATTTCCCTTTGTCCAAACGGCACAGGCTGTTCAACTTGCATTTCTAGCAGCACAGTTTTACCTGACCCAGGCTGTGTAAACAGTACAGCCAAGTAGCTCTGGTGCTTGGCTGCCTTTATGTACTAGTGAAAGTAATGACGCCTAGTATGTAGTATTATTATTTTATGACATCAGCATAGTATGACATTTTCTCAAGGGCAGCCCATATCCCTTGCCCTCCTCCATATTGGCAGCCATCACTAATTGACTGTGAAAGTGGAGAATTCAATGGTTTAAAGTGATCTCTTCTCTGAACTCCAAAATAGTTTGTGGATGGAAATCAGCTGAAGCAAAACATTGGTTCAATTACACTGTCAAGGGACATAGCTCCTGTACGACAAAGAGGTAAACACTTAAAGGAGCCAATCCACTACTACATATCACTGATATTATCATTCTATTTCAGATGTGAGAATCACGTGAATTAATAAAAGCCAGCACTGACATGACCTAACTAAAATAAACCATGATGAGCTTCTATTGCTCTAAGGAATGAGTGTTGCATGTTTGGTCTGGATAACACCCCAGCACCCTTGCTCACGAGGGTTAGCAACTTCCCCTATCCATCTGAGGGTACTGTTCAAACCATGTCATTCACTGAGAATAAGTCAGTCAATTTTGTCCTTGTTGTGAAATCAAAGGGCTAAATTGTGCTCTACTTTCTTAGGTTGAACAAAACTTTCTCATCTCATTCCCTTCATTGGTTTATTCAGGACATAAAGCATTGCCTGATATGAATAAAGAAGAGAGTGTGCTTATGTATTCAGTGTCCATGCATCTCTTGAGTGTGTTTTTTACTGTGTAATAATTGATGACATCTTCCAAAGACAGCCTAAAGGACAGGTGCATAAACTATAAGAATCCAAATGGACATACCTTAAAAAGGATCTCATGTTGCATAGACTAGTCCCAGTGAGCCCTAATTATTGAGAATATTTGTTTTTGCTTATAAGGGCAAGAGCTGGCTTATCAGATATGGATGAGACTATATAACAACAATTTATTATGGCTTAAGCACACCGTGGACTTATCTTCTTGACAGCTGAATAGTACCTACTGGAAAATAAAGCTGCACACTTTCTCAACACTGAGGAAAAGCTTTGGCATCTGTTCATCATCCTGAAATGGTTAGTTGTTTCTTCAGCCTGGAGAAAAAAAATGAAGCTTCTTCTAGCATGCATGTGCAGTTAACTTTCTGATCATCCACCACAGAAATTAATTGGACCTTGGTCTTGAGGGTAAGGGTAGAAAAAATTGGCTGGGCGTTATGCTAAATTACTTTGTAGAGTAAATCATCAGATACACAAGTGAACAGGTGCCCATGTGTTAGAGTGATTCATACCTCCCAAATTAAACACGATCTCTTCCACAGAAAGTTCACCTTTGATATGACAGTGTAAGGGCCAAGGTTGCAGCAAATGTTCTTACCTCAACATGACAAAGGGCATAACATTATCAGTAGCTGCAGCCAGGAAGAAACATAAAATAGTGGGAAAAGGCTTTTTCCCTTTTTAAAGGAGATCTAGAGATTGCTAGAAAGTTTGTAGCACAGGCAGCTGTAGGAAACAGCATCTTCATCCAGAAGAAATGCAGTAATATTTTTATTTGGTTTTTAGAGACTCTTCCTTTGGATATGGGAAAATTGTTATCTTTTCTCCCACAACTGAAACACACCTTGATCTAAGAAAATATATCAAGAGCTGAGAGAGTGATCAGAGCTCCACTAAAGAAGGTATTTTATCACATATGAAGGGAAAATATATGGCGGATTTTAGAGGGCAGTAGACCAGGACATAAGCTTTGTTTTGAAACACAGAGGAAAAAACCACAAATTACTATTCTTAATGAGTTACTCACAAGGGAAGAATTCCATACTACATACCCTTCTGAATAGCCATGGAAAGACAACAGGCTGCAACAAAGCTTAAAAAAAAAATGATCTCACACCTGAATTAATCTGGAGACTCCAGAAAATTACTAGAACTCTCACCTGTATAAACTGCTAAAATCTCAGATGGATAGTCTCTGAACTTGAGCTCATCCGCGTGTCACTGCAGACACAGTAGGGTGTGGGACAAGTAAACAGCCATAGTTTGCTTAGCTGGCAAAAGCATGAGCAGAGATTTTGCCAAGTGATGACTATTTGAACATTGTTCAGTGAAATGTTTGCTTGGATCATATAAATATTCAGAACTGGATTTCACTTGCAGGTCAGATAATCTCCAGCAGTTTCATAGTTAAAGGAACTTTGCCCATAAATACTGAGGGATCCATACTCTGGATAAGAAATGAACTTAAAACAAACCACTATACAGCGAATAATTCAAAAAATCCTTGCCTGTAACCCCAGTTCCTAATGCAACTGCTGCTTGCTGGTCCAAAGTCAAGGCATAAACCTGGACCCGAATTTCCAGCTGAGAACTGTTTAGAAATTGAGAAAACAAGACTTTTATAAGGAAGTTTTGCTTAGGGCATTGATTAAACATTTTTCCTGATTCCTTTTACTTCATTCCCAGCTTCTGGCTGTGACCAGAGGTGCAATTATTGTAATTAAGGCTGGTTATTGGATCCAACCCAAGATGTAAGAGGATATACCATATATAAATATAGAGTTCCTCTTAATTGTCTTCTATTTAAGAATATCAGGGTGCTTTAAATTCTATCTCATAGCACTTTTGTGAAATGACTATTATAATCTTAGTTGTACAAATAAAGAAACTGAGGTAGAGACAAGATTTATGTGTGGTCACCACGGACATATGAAATAAATCAGGCACTGGAAATGAGCTTCCTATCATATAGACTTGTCCTTGTTCTTTTTCCATTAGCATGGCTATTTTCTCAAACTTTTCAGCTCATCACCAACAGATTAAAGTGATTTGGGGAATCATCCAAGTCTCTGGACGTGATTTCCAACTAAAATGGAGACAATAAGCACAACGAGGCCAAACTTCTACCGACACCCAGAACTCAGCCTTGGACTTCACTTCATTGAGGAAGGAGGTGACACGGGGAGAAATGTGGTCAGTAGATGAGAAAAATAAATAAAGTACCAGAATGGAAAGGAGAACCTGACCAGAGATGAATGATTCCTCTCCTGAGATATGTTTTTGTTTTATCGCAATGACCTTTCAGAGAAAAGATGAAGCCAGCCTCAGGTAAAAAGAAATAGCCACATTTCATCTACAGTTAGCCTTTGCGACCTCTGAACTCTGCTTTTCTATCTGAACCTATTTCCATGCACCATTTCTCCTCACCACAGATAAGAAACTTCCAAGTGCCAGAAAGAAACTTAGAGCTTTCACACAAAGATTAGCAAGCAAGCGTGGCCACTCTTTAAGTTGGGAAATTTTCCCCCCTTGATTTTTAAAATATCTCCCCTCCCGCCTGCCACAGGAATCTGATAAATGGTGCAGGAGCGATCAGGACACGCTGCACACTTAAATGTGAGCTGGCGTGCGTACTTGTGCGCCTGCACGTGCGTATATATATGTTTGTACAGTATATCTCATTATCGTATCATCACTTTTCAGCTATCTCTAACACGAGAGTCAAGGGGTTTGGGAGCACACACAAAAAAAGAGAGATTTCTAAGAGAGCAGGAGATTGGGCTGGGGTCATCCGAAAGGGTAATTATTGTTAAATGTCAGGTTAACTCTGAAGGCCTCAGCTCATCCAACTGAGAGCAGATTAGCCCAGATGGAGACATTTTCAACACGGTTCTGTCTGACCAATCAGCGACAGCTGGGATTAGCCAAATACCTTCTCTCATCTGCTTGCTCACAGAAAGGTCAGTTTCTGCTCATTGCTTCCCTTTTAAGATGTGCTTTTCTTTTCCTTTTTTTTCTTTCTTTTTTTTTTTTTTCTTATTTGTGGTGGCTATATGCAGGAAATCAGGGTCCTTTTATCAGCAAATTAACATATTCAACATCTAAAACCCACTTTTTTTTGAGAATCAACTTCATTCACTTTCAAGAGTGCTTTAATCTTTTCTTTTCTTTCCTTTTTTCTTCTTCTTAACGCTGCATACAGATAGATAAAATATATATGTAGCTATCAGACCCTCAGCTTGTGCAAAGTGATGTTGCTTCATGCACTTCACTGGGGGTATATTGATTTCCACCCACTGAGAATTTGGCCCAGTATTTCAGTATCATTGCATGACTGCCATAGGACATGGATTACTTTTCCTTGTTCTTTTCTTGGTTTGCCTTCCTTTTTGCCTTCCTTTCTAAAAAGAAGGCTTTGGTAATTTTTTTCTCAGCATTCATCTATTTAAAAGCCACTGTTTATGTCTTCTATCAAAGGGGTGGGGAAAAAAAGCAACAAACCCACCACCAACAAGTTAAAACAAAACAAAACAAAGAACTCTCCCTGAAACCAACCCTGGAGTGCTTTAAAAACTAATCGTCTTTTATGTATAGCCTCTTTTCCCAGACAGCTTAAATAAGTACAAACATAAAACTCAGTGATAAAATGAACAGAAACGGGAACAAAAATCACCCTCAGAACGTATTTCCCAATAATTTGTCTTCAGATCCCTAGAAAGATTTTTTATGCCTTAATTATTTTGATTAAAAGGGAAATCCTTTTTGTCTCTTGTTAATTTTGTTTCTGGATTTCTGATATGGGTTTCAGGCAGAAGTGACAACGGCAAAACTACCTGAAAATTTTACTGGCTTGATGTGACTTACACTAAGATACCTATATAACAGTCTGGTTCTACAAAGGAGCCTTTAAAAAGCCTATATTCACATTTACATCCCCTTTAAGATATTTTTTTTTTCACCTTTCTATTTCTGGGGGTCTGTAAAGAGGCCTCAGTGTGAAAGAATATTGGGTTTTATATGAATTATCATAGTGAGAGTTTGATCCTTGTTACTGATGGTGCTTTGCTATTGGTATTTCAAGTGAAGTGATCCGACCCTGGAAGAAAGGGAATGTTTCCTCCAAGGGTAGAAAAGCTTTCTGCTCCTGAGGGAGCTCAGTGTAGAAATTACACGGAGTGCTGGGCACCCAACAGGAGCAGCGCTTGGTAGCTCTTGCCCAAGGTATTTGCAGTAGCAGAACAAAGCCTGGTGGAAAGGGGTGAGAAACATGAAATAGAGGAAATGGAAAAATGGATTGTTGGAAAACCATTTCTAAAAACAAGATGAATTTAAGTGCAAATGGAAGTTGGAGAAATCCTCATGTTTGGGATATTTACAGTGGAATTGAAGAAGGGCCTGCAAGACACAGTGAGACAACTGGACAAACGGACTAGCCAAGAAAGTCATTTAGCAAGTCTTTTGCTCTGCAGTTCCAAGGAGCACCCAAGTCCCTCTGACCTGGGCTGAAGCTAGAAATTAAAATACGAAAATAGTGAAATGAAACTCCTAGCCTGGAACAGTAGGAATAATGGAGGGGAAGTCTCAGGCAAACTGCAGTCTATCTCTGGATTCTTCAGAGATATGAAATGCACAGATAAAAATCTCAGTAATCGCGATGGGCTAAATCATGCCCTTGAACAGAGACTCATCCCGGAGCACAAAGAAATGAAAGATCCAAATCTTACCTTCCTCATAAGCTGTCCAAACTTTGAATCTGGATACAGACAGAATTACCTGCTGTGACAACATACCATGATGGAGCAGGGGCTGTATCTTCATCTTCCAGAAGCTGCTAGGGGGAATGCAACATTATTGGCTCAAATTTTTCCCTTGTAATGTGCATGAGGTTGCACTCACCCATCCTATCTTCTTCTAGTTTAAAAGAAAAGTACTATTATTACAATAATAATGGGAAGGGATGAAGTGAACAGTTAGAATTTACAAAGCAGGTTAACAGCAGAACCAAGTCCTGGTTTCCCTTATCCATTCCTTTTTGGCCCGTGAATATCACTGTTTCTCTGCCTGCCACGGCTCAGTGGTTCCCTTTGCTGCATATATCCTTCACTCAAGCAGGTAATATCATAGAAATAAATCATTATTTCAATTAAATAGCCCTGCCCATCATCACCACAAATTAAATGGAACTACTATACAAGTTGAAACCATTTATTCGTTTAAAATACTTGTCCACCATTGCTCTATCTGCCAAGCCTTTCAGCTCTACCATGAGTTTGTATCTAGATGCAGTTGGGCTTTCTAATTCTTCCTTAAACATAAAGGTTCTAACAGGCATCAATTATCTGCAAATAATGTTAAGTTTTTACTGCTCAGGCATTTCCACGTATCAAACTCTAGTGTACTGTGATGACATAAAACTGTTTCTAAAGTAAATATCATTTCAGTCCTGATCATTTTATGGCTAGGAACAGAAAAACAAAGGGTGAAATGATTTGCCTGGTGGAAAATAGTAGGTCAGTGGCAGATTTCAGAGCAGAACCCAGGTGTCTGGAATCACAGGCTACTTGCCTACCCATTAGACCACACTAATTCCCAAGAAGAGCCCAGCCTTGTTATTTTTAAGCTCACTGTCCTACACAGCTGCTCTTGCACTTCTTACACCGTGCTTCTAGGAAATTACCATATTTAACAACATGTCACATACAAAAAAATAAACGCCTTTAATAATGATTTGAATCAGACATACAGGGAGACCAAATTCTTTTTAGTATTCAGAGCAAAGCGTCTTATCAGAGATCTACTTGAAATATAACACACTTTCTTTATGTAATTGTATTAATTTAACAAGCCACCATTTCAATAGCATGGAATTTCTTTCCCAGAATCCTTCCAAGAAATAAAAAACTGAGAGAAAACTTTTATTAAACTTGGGAAGAGAAAAACCTAAGTGTCAGACCCAAAAATGCAAAAAGCCAATTGTTTTATGCATGAATCAAGTAGACTCATACTTGAAACTGAATTCTTATCTACACATGAGTTTTGCTCCCTGTACACTAAAATTTATAACTATCTATATATATACATACAGATATATCTTAAGTCAAGCAGAGAAGATTCAGTGAGGTTATGAAAACAAGATTCCACAGGAAACAGCTTAGCTCAATTCTGTTTTCCAAACCTCCCAAGTTGTAAAGTTGTTTAAGAAAATCATATTAATTTACTGCAGAGCTAATTTAATAAATGAAAGTATTTGAGCAACTGACCTTCTTAGTACAAATATAAATTGTGATGTTTGAATTCACATGGAGCAGGAACAGACTCCACCACAGAATATTTGCGGAGGCGTAGGATGAACTTTGGGGTACAACACGTAACCGAACTGTAGCATGTAACACCCTGTGCTGCACATCTTGTCTTGCCCAGGATGTACTTCTCATCCAGCTTAGTCCATATGAGTCTTGCCCAGCATTCCTTTGCCTGTTATGTCTGAGGGTAAAAAGGCTTTTTGTATAAACAACCTGGTTATAACACTGTTAGTACTTTGAGATCTCAAAGTAAAAAGTCATGATCGATAGTAAAAGGTAAGACACACGTAAAAAAAATGTGGGCAATATGGACCGTTAATGTGTTTGTGATCAGCCCAGGCCAAAACCCAGTTGGGTTTATCCACACTTTAATTTACATCTACCAGACTGCTCCTACTGTGTAAGTGTAAATCTTGATTTACTGCTGATTTTTTACTTCTTTTAATAAATCTTCTGCTTAATTGCAGAACAGGCTTGATATGGGAAACTAAAGATATGCTTTGAAAAAATCTTTGGAAACCAAAGAGAAACATCTCTAAAAGGTCAAGCTTCGTTCTTTTAATCCATAAATAAAAATATTTTTTCATCCAGACTCTAAATATCCTCCTTGAATGAGGATTGCATGAGGAAGCTGAAGAAAAAGCATTAAGTTGTTATAAAATGGATATTACAATTTTTATCATTTTAACAATAGATTTAAATCATAATCCAGGATCTTCCTGTTCATGGAATTATATTAGAAAAACAGACTGATGAATCAGATATAACAAAATACAATTTAAAATGGAAAGTGTTTTCTGTGCAAGAACTTTATGCCTTGGAATGTCTAGAAGAGGTATATCTTAGCCATCCAAACCAAAAGTGTCCCACTACTAAATAGTTAATATTTATAGGTAACTTTGCAATCATTGCTATCAACAGACAAAAAGCTACAATAATCCGATTGCCATCACTTTAACCAAAGCCCGTGTCGTAAACCTTGTAATTTTCTGCTGTCATGCTCAGGCACTTTCAACACATTTAAATTAGAAAGGACTATGCTAATTTTGCTTCATAGCCAGGGTAATTGTTGTAAGACATAATTATCTTTTTTTTTAAAGGATCATTTTATTCTCCAGAGTTGTTTAAATTCAGTCTCAGTTACTGCTCGTCCTTTCATCCCTACACTGCATTCTGGCTCCCACCTCCATTAAATTATTCTTTTCATCTTCGTTAGCTGGAGACAACTTAACCCTCCTTTCTGATGGACACTTCAGGCCCTGGCATAACTCTATTAAAAGCAGGAAAGTATGCTAAGGACAAATCTAGTTCTTTGCTTCCTTCTGACCTTCCTGAAGAGTCGGCAGAAGGTTTGACATGTTAAGTCATCTTTGATGCCAATTTAAAGTTGTAGCCCAGCATACAGCCTTCTTGAGTATTGATGCACCAGAGCTTTGCCCTTATAAAAAAAGCAAAGAGTTTAAGTTTGATAAAACTGAATTACAACAAAACACAAAGAGAAAATGTGGACTTTCCACCAGAATAAAGTCTACTGGGCAGGGTGCTCCCTTTAGCTTATATCTAAGACTTTTAAGCCAGGAGATAGGCAAGAGTTTTGGCTGCAGTAACAAGCAAGATGCATAGACCATAAATCCAGTCAGCAGATGGGTGACTCTGCTAATTGGTCAAGTCTGCTCTATCGTCTGCTCAATCCTTGGGCAAGTACAACAAATCAGAGCTGCTTTACAAACCACCTGCCTTGTGCTGCTGCTGAGAATATCGTATGGTATGTCCTTACAGCAAGTAAATCGACTGCTCCCTTGTTATCAGTGGTTGTTCCAGGGCACTGGGAGCTAGGGCTAAAGGAAGCAGTCCTGAATGAAAATACTAGTGATACTGGTTACTGATTAAATGCTGGGAAGTGAATGGAAGCACTGTTTGCAGTCCAGGTGGACTGACATTGGCATCATGACATCTTCTGGTGCCAAATGGAAGACCTGAGCACAAAAAGGAGAAACATTTAGGCTTGATGCCAGCAGACCTTGGCAAGTCATATGCTCTTCAGAGCATGTCAGCAAGTCAGTTCCTGGGCATGTTAAAAGGCGTGCCTCAGTAATTGAGAATCTGATGCCTCCTCGGAGCTTTAAACGTCTCCTGTGGTTTGCTCTAAAGAGTTTCCAGTAGACAAGTTTTTCTTTCCTTCCGTGCTTTTTCTCCACTAGAAGTTTGATAGTATAGCAGGGGGGAAAAGGGAGAAATTCCTAGCAACAGAAGTTTAGGTCTTTTACAGCAGTGATTGTCACTGCTCATCAGTTGTCACAGATAGGACTCATTAAGGAACGTGTTCCCTGTGCTATAGTACTGGTCCGAATGAGGCAGTGAAGAGGCAGTGCAGTTACCTGATCACAGAGTTAACCTTTTTTCCCTTTGTCCACAGAACAAAAGGTTGGTTTGGGGGGTATGTGGCAGAATAATTTCTTGCCCCATTCTTTAGCATCCACCTACATGACTTTGCAGATGTGAGACTTAACTGTCAGCATTGCTATCCCCAGGATTATCAGGGTTGGAAGGGACTTGAGAGATCATCTAGTTCCAATCTCCCTGCCATGAGCAGGGACATCTCCCACTAGATCAGGTTGCTCAGAGTCCCATCCAGGTTGACCTTAAAAACTTCCAGGCATGGGGCTTCCACCACCTCTCTGGGCAACCTGTTCCAGTGTCTTCACTTCATGGTGAAGAACTTCCTAAAGTCCATTCTGAATCGAGCCATCTCTAGTTTTAATCCATTCCCTGTAGTCCTACCATTACCCGACATCCTAAAAAGTCCCTCACCAGCTTTCTTGTAGGCCCCTTTAAGATACTGATAGGCCACAATAAGGTCTCCTTGGAGTCTTCTTTTCTCCAGACTGAACAACCCCAACTATCTCAGTCTGTCTTCATAGGAGGGGTGCTCCAGCCCTCTGAGCATCCTCGTGGCCCTTCCCTGGACACTTTCTAGTATGTCCATATCTTTCTTGTAGTAGAGGCTCCAGAACTGGATGTAGTACTCCAAGTCGGGTCTCATGAAAGTGGAGTAAGAGGGGGAGAATCACCTGCCTTGACCTGCTGGCTATGCTTCTCTTGATAATGCCACTGCTTCTTTTTCTAGCTTTGCTGTCACCTTCCTGTATCTTTTTATGCTATCATGTTTTTCTAAGGAAAAAAAAAAGTCTCCACAGTTCTTATTCTGGGTTTTTTTCTCTGTTCAGTTCTGTGTATATTCCCATACTGTCCTTATGATTGCATCTGAACACTTTCTAATTAGCAACATGACTATCACCTGCCTCGTACATGTCTGCTCTTCCGTCCTCTCCCCAGGGAAGACATTTGGGCAGTGGAATGGCATTATCGGACTCAAACCTCACTGTATTGTCCAAGTAATCAATTCTATTTGCCTGTAATGAAATTATAACTAAATAATCACTAATTCAATTGGTAATAGTCAAATCTGCTTGAGCTATTCAAATCTACTTGTACTAATATATAGCTAGTGGATATCTATGACAGAAATCTTCTCTTAATCACATTATGGAGAACTCAGTTGATTTTCCTAGAATGACTGGATCTTCATAAAAGATCAAATTGAGCTCTTTAGTTGCTGTTCCTTTACTATACAGTGACATCCTTAGGGGCATGCCTGTGGCTGCGGTCAAGAGAACCATACGGCCCTTGACCATCTCTCCGTCGTTACTGATCAGCTGATGAAGGAACCAGGATCTTTAGTCCCTGCAGTTTGATTTGTCAGCCCTGAAGTGGTCAGGCAGTTGGACTAGGTGATCATTGTGGGTCCCATCCAACTAAAATTATTCCATTCCATCCTATGCTCTTCCATTCTCTTCAATTCTATTCTATTCCATTCTATTCCATTCCATTCCATTCCATTCCATTCCATTCCATTCCATTCCATTCCACTCTATTCTATTTCTTGGCCCCATTTGCACAGAGCTTAGATTCTTAACTGGGGAGAAGTACAAAAATCAGCTGCCTAAGTGACAAACTGACATATCTCAGGATGTTCATCCGTGCCAGCATTGGCTGAGGAAGAGAATGCTAATGAAGGAGAACGTTTCTAATTAGGAAACTCTAACAGTGTCCTGGGATGAACAAGCAGTGCAAATCATCTCACTGGAAGCTCTGAACTCAGATGTTTTGTTTACGCACACACACATGTGTATACATGCACTCACACACACTCCTCATTTTCACATGCCACAAGTCATTTATATCACTGTTAATGACTCTGATGAGTTACACGTGCAGTTGCTGCCCCAGGCTCTGTGTCTCCATGTTCATGTAGCATTAGGGGTTAACTTAATTCCTACTGCAGTTGTCATGCTGTAAATGCCCAGAGTTAAGCAGAGATAGCTGGGACCAGCAGAAGTACTGGATCTGTGCTGTGCTGAGCAGCAGACCTTGTCATCTGCTCAGTTACAACCACTGCTTGGAAGTGCTTGCAGAAAGCCAGGACCCAAATTAACGTTCGGCACTTACTCCTCTGCTCAGCAGGCAAAGCTGAGGTTGTTGAGGTTACTGGTAAACTTGGACCTCTTGTGAGAAATAGAGAGAGATTTTACAACAGCTGTAAAAAGTTGAATCAGATCATTTCTGCAGTGGCCTGAGAATATAGTCTCCTGGCAACACTCCCCTTCCAAAAGACCTTCTTCTGTATTCTGGGGAAAGTAACAGATTCTGTTCCCCTTTGCTGAGCACCCAGATGCCCATCGTAAGATAAAAGTCACCAGAGAGGCAGACAGACTGAGCAAGCTGTAAGTCATTGCAGAGGTGTGTAACTGAAGACAGACACATTTTCTTCCATCTCAACTCTCCCCTTCCTCTCTTCCACCCCACCTTGATCCTCAGCGCTCTCTTATGCCAGGGCACCCCGGGAGTATCTGTTTATGGACATTTATCAAGCAGCAAATAAACGCTCCTGTTATATGTAAGCATGGTATTTTCAAGAGGTATCCTTGGTTGTTTAAAAACATGCAGTGTTTTTGTAACTGCAGGAAAAGGTCCTATGGGCCATTAAGCAATCATTTATTGGTTAAATATCTCCATTCCCAGTAATGAATTGCTGTTTTGTAAGAACAAACATTTCCTTTCAGTTTAATTTTCAGATCTTGTGGTCGCAATGGTGTGTGCTCTGGAGAAGGAATAAAGTCTGGGACCATGACATTAATACACTCCCAACTTTTATTTCCTTCGCCAACTGTGACTAGACCTCCAGTACATAAATTTCCCTGCTTTTCTTGAAGCCACAAGGAGAGATATGTGTGTCTTCACTACTCCTCTTGTCTGCTTAACTCACTTATCACTGATTTTTACCTATAGTGTGATAAACATTGAATTCCTTTAATAGGGTGTTACAAGTTCTACCCTTACAGATTCTTCAGTACAGAACAGCCACAAGGTTGGTTTGTTATATTGTTTTAGTTTTCTCTTGTTTGGTTTGGTTCTTTTTAATTGAAGAATTGCAGTCCTAGATTAACAGCCTTGGAAAATTTATTCCCTTCTTTGTTCTGACACAGGAGCTAGTACAGATTTTGCAAAAGTGTTTTAAGAATAAATCATGTTTTTCAATGCGGGGTTTTTTTGCCACTTTTCTGAAGAATGTGCCTTTGAGGATGAGGAAATAGTCTCTGTAACCTCTGTAATCCTTCTTTTCTCTTCGAAGACTCTGGATCCAGCCAGCGTCAGTGACTCTGATTTTTTTGACCCCAGTGAACTTCATGCCCTGCAGTTTTCCAGGCTCACCTCAGACTGTTTAGTTGACTTGAACAAAGTATTTTTAGCCTCATGCTGCAAGTGGGAAATCTGAGGTATGAAGACCTGAAGCACTGGAGGCCACGTGGCTGAGGAGGGAACATGACCGAGCAGAGGCCAGCTCCACAGCCCAGTGTCTGACCCAACACGGCATGGACGAGTCAAAAGTCTCAATCTGAGACTTCATTAAGGACCACGTTCCCAGCCTCCCCTGAACCTTCAGCAGTTATGATCCAGTTTTTTATATTTTTCAATGAATGGCATCATTTAAAAGATTAAGGAAAATGTGGTCAAATGGGCAAAGCAGGTACCTTTGATTCTATACTTGGCTCTACCACTTAGTTTCCGGGATGGCCTCTGGCAAGTCTTTTCGTCTTTTTTCTCCCTCAGACTGTTAATTTACAGTCTCTTTTTTTGCCTGAAGGCACAGTGGGGCAGTGACAGCCTCTGCAAAATGTTAGTCCAGTTCCTAGCATGATGGCTAACTACATAGAGCAAAAACTATGAGGCACAACCATAACATTATTTCTATTCTACTATTCATTACATTCACTGGGAGCACCCTTGCAGCCCTTCATTACTGTTTTTACAGAAGAATGAGAACACAAGTCCTGGAAGATGCACAGGGTTTCTCGCTATGTATTTGTAATGTGCTGGGCTGGAAGGAATAGTTAAAGCAGATGTGTGTTGTACGGATGTGAATATGACCTCACTAATCCCTGTTATTAAAGCCCACCTGATCTCTAGAGGGGAAAAGTGAGTCCAATTTGATACAATTCCTGCTAGAGTTGGTGGAGATGGGTCAGGTCTTTGTAGAATCTGTATATTCCTGGATGGCCATGCTTTACTGGCACGCACAAGGACAGAGCCAGCAAGCACAGCAGAGGACAGAAGCAGCTCCATCACTACAGAGAAATCCAACATCGTGGCCACAAGGGACATATGTCGAGGACAAAGTGGAGTAACTCAAGGCTGATAACTGCATAAGAGCGAGACATCTGCAACCCAAACGAGGAGCAGCAGTGCGAATGAGGTTGGTCTTAACCTGCTGGTTTCCAAGCAAAGTACCTCCAGTGTCCAATTAAGTCAGATGCAGTAACAATATAAAGTTCAGTACTTTACACATTAATACTTGCAAAAAGCAGGTTTAAACTCCTTGGAAAATGGTACCAACACCATTCCCACCTCTCTCCAGTACATTCAGCGTGTGAATCTGGAGCCCAGGCACAGAGATAATGACTGAAAGGTACCAGGTCCACGCAGCCTTCTCTGCGCAAGCACATCTGGGTCATAAAGCATTGCAACAGTCACCACGAAGGAAACATCTCCTAGTTATCAGCTGCCAGCAGGACCCCAGCGCATTGGAGGAGCATATAACGAAAAAACAACCTGCACCCAGAGGAGCTTTTAATAAGCAAGTGCAAATCCAGAGTAAATAGACTGATGGAGCTGTGTAGAGGTGGCACTACCTTAACTCATTGGCTGTTTACTCAAAAGTTATTTTGCTGTGCAAACGAGCATCAGGAAGACCACCTATTGATTCACTTTCTTCCCTCTAGACACTTACAATCTATCAAGCATGGAGAGCAAGACAGCAAAAGAGAGAGAACAAATCCGCACTGTGGCACAGCAGAAGTTGCTTCGTCTGCATGACAGAGAGATACTCTTCTTTCTGCCTTGCTCGGCAAGGAACGATTCCCTGTGTTTGGGCAACACATCTGAATAAATGCTCTTCTCCCTATTGAGTCATCAGAAGGGGCAAAAGCCTGCTCCAGCCTCCCCGCTTGGATTTAACCTCAACGGGTTAACTTCATAAAACTGCAGCTCTTTATTCCAGCCTGCGATTTCCCATCATACTTTAGGACCAGCGAACCGTCCCTTCATTGATGGCACCTTTTGGCTTCACAATAGAAGCCAATTTGTTAGAATTCTTCACAGGTCAGGGGCTGCGTGAAGATGTGGAGGGCGCAGCAGTGGCCGCTGGAAAATGAAGTTGTATTCGCTTGGCAAATTATACGTCTGCTGCACTTTATGGGCCTTGATTTCCTTTCCCCTCTCTCTCCCTCTCCCTTTCCACCCCCCTCCCTCCAGCCCCTCCCTTATCCTCTCTTTCTTTTTTTTAAATCGGAGAAGCGTGTATGTGAGCTATCGTCACATATCCAGTTAATGTAGGTTAATAGATTGATTCCAGTGACACGGATCATAATGAACAGTAAATTGTTTTATCTCTTAAGTCTTATTTGGTCAGCCAGGAAAACATATGAGGTAATATGGCTTGGACTAAATGGACCGTATAATAGATCTCCCTCTAAAGAATAAGGACAGGGGTGACAGCGCCTCTTATGATTAATGAAAATAATAATGGTCCTGAAATTGAAATTTTTCTAATTTTTTTTCCTTCTTCTCTCTTGGCTGCCACCAAAAACTTCAGCCAGCAGATGATTTGTGCACAATAACCACCTCTGACTTCTTCCTCAACTCCTAATACAAGTTTAGGGAGTGCTGGGGAGGGAGGGTTGAAGAGGGATGGATGGTTGCCTACGTTTCTAAGAGCTCAGCTCAGCAGTAGAGTAGCATATGAACACCAACTGTTTGCTTTTAATCCTGGGTTTCAAGCAGAGGCTTCAACTTGCTCAAATACAGGTTTTCCAAATGGGTCCAAAGGAATTGAGGCTGGAATATCCACATCATTAAGGTGCTTTGGAGATACCAGAATAATGTCTTAAACCTTCAGACACGTCTGCTTGTTTATTTATGCAGGAGGCCCTTCCTTTATTGCTTGTGTGCAGCATTCAGAATGATTTGTCATTATTAATGAATATTTACACTTGTTCAGTGTCAGTGCTGCTTGCTGTAATAAATGTATAAGAAGGTTAGTTCTCCAGCTGAAGTTTTGGGCAGAATCAGGCGTTTTGCAGACCAGTTAAGTCAGGTTTTTCTTAGGGGTTTCACCAAAGTGCTTCCATTTGGCTCAAGAGAGCTTTCAAATGAGATTTAAGAGCATTTATCTTCAAGAGCATCAGATGACCTGGCAGGCAACATGACATCTTTGTCACTTATAGATAGATAATCTTTGTCTAATGACTGTTATTAAGAATGGGGAGAACAAACCCAAAGGGGATCAGTAAGGTATGTGCACAAGTATCAAACACTATAACACAGCATGACCAGAAAAGTCATTCAATGGCACTGGAGAACAAGTGTGTACGTGTGTGTGTGTGTGTAATTCCCTTGTCTCTTCCAGTAAAGCCATAGCTGAACAGTAATACATCACTGAATATCAATTAAATCCTCAGTCCTTTCTCCATCAAATTCATATAAAGTAAAAGAAGAACAAGGATCTAGAGAACTGTCCCATGGAGCATCTTCCTATATGAGCATGGTTATATGAATCTGTACATATGGCTAGTTACAGCCAGATCTGGATTTTGCACCCCCTCACTACTTTTTATGGTGCTTATCTTTATTTCTTTCCTTTTTTTTTTTTTTAACTTAATTCCTTTTAAGACTATAACAAACAACAGTAAGTGCCTTGTCCCTTTTATTCCTCTTTTATCTTTGTGCTTTATGGCTTCTTTGTTGTATCTGCTTTCATTCTTATAGGATCAATAAAAGGTTTGTAACATTGCAAAGTTTTGTAAACCAGAAATTGCACTTCGGTAGTGGGATAATAGGGCTTGTTTCCTGATGCTTCTGCAGAGAAGAGACAGTTGCATCCTTCTTCTTTTGGTCTTCCAATATCTAATCTCAATATCTGCAGTCATGCTTTTGAGTTTTACACTGGCTGTCAGCAGGCAATCAGTTGAGACGTTCAACTCCTTTGGATTAACATTAAGCTCCGCAGTTTGGGTATATTAGCAGCAGGGTCAATCACGGCAGCAGGAAGCAGGCTGTGCAATAAAAAAAAAAAAAAAAAAAAAAAAAGAAGAAGAATAAAAGGAACCCTCTGAACTTCAAGAGTCTGGAAAACCCAAACTGAGACTAAACTTCATAAATATCCCTAATCTCTGGTTTAGAAGCTAGGAATGTTTATGATTCATGGCATTTGATGACATTTAGCAGCATGCAACCCATTACAGCCCTTAAGTCATTACACAACACGGCAGAAAATGTCATCAGGTGCCACAACAACAAGGCAGGTTATTGGAGGGGCAGGGTTCAGTTCAGATTAGTTCAGGCTTCTGGCGGATGCTAGCCTAGATCGAGACTGAACCCAAATTCTGCTTGTCAGGCTTATCTCTCTAACAGACCATCCTTGCTTCTATTCATGTACAACTTACTCCCTCACAGCTCAAAATTTAAATTCCCAGCTTCTGATGGAACACTGACAAAAATAATGATAATTATTATCCATGGATTGCATTATTTATTTTTCTAAGAAGAGGTGAGGTCAGCCTGAACCTTTTCTGAGTATGCAGTGGGTTACTTATATCTGACATTATGTCTTAGTGATTTTATCCCCACTGGCAAAGCGGGTCTGAGAAGATACAACATCCAGTGGTGAGATTGAAGTGTTCAGTATTGGTAAGGGAACCCAAAGGGTTAGTGAGCTGCAGCAAAGTGTGTGAATAATGTGCTTCATAGCCATATTTCAGGGCAGTACAATTAACCTTAATAAAGTTACCAGCATCTGGAAACAAATGGGGCATTAAAAATCTGTATGAAATATTTAGCTGGAGATCTTCTCACAGTGAGTGACATGCCAAGTCCTAGTCCTCTGCACCAGGGGAGAGCTTCCTCCAAGGTAAGGAAAGTTTGCACAGATTCCTAGGAATAAACTTCAATAGATAGAAAAGGAAAGAGTTTTTATGGTGCTGTGCTGATTTGAAGAGCCAGCTTCAGAAAAGATCATCCATATTTTTTAAATTTGAACTTGAATGAGAAGATATGATGACTACCAAGAGCGAAGTCCACACCATCCAGAAAGCCAAGAAGTTCCCGTACCTTTCTGTGTTCCTTTAGTGCCTAAACTTTAACAAACTTTCAAATCAGAACAGAAATTTCACAGAAGTGCTGTGGGGCAGTCTGGGGACCCTGCTTTCCAAATGTTGCTGATGTCTTCGCTGTCGATGTGAAAAACAAGTGAAGCATCCACAGAAGGGTAGGACAGTGAGTATTAAGGGTAAGTATGGTGACCATGGGAGACAACAAATCTCTGCAGCCTGAGAAAACTTTGGCCGTTAGATGTCATTTTGTGTTTCCATTTGATTTATCTGAACCAATTTAAACTCCTTGTAACTAATTACAGCCTAGCCATCTTTTAAAAGCTTTTAAGTGGCCTAAAGTTACATCCAGTAAGACAGAAAGGCAACATTTTAATCTGTTGACATTGTGTCTTGTCTGGTCAAAAATACTGCAGTCATATTAAAATTTGCTTATTTATCTTGGGGAAGTCTTGGGAGCATAGATATTTGATTCAATGTATTTATCATGCCTCATAATAATATACACGTATCACATGCATGCGAATATCCCGTCCATTTAATAGTGAAAAGAGGTGGGTATATACACATTTACACACAACACAGCGTTGCATTATTTTGTCTTTTATTGAAGAAAAAAAGATATTAAAAAATCCAATGACTGATTTTGCTTCTTGAACCAAGTCAAATATTTTCTTGTCAGTATGCTCATAACTTCAGACTGCAGAGGTCATGGCCTTGACTTTCTCCTTCAGATGGTTTGTGAGTGGAATGTCCTTGAGATTAAGGTTCCCTTTGTTTTCCTTGGGAGGGGCTTTGCTTACACTGGCAAGCAGCTGAGACTTGCCAAGGTCCTCCAGACTCTGTTTATTAGATTTTTATCTTCTTATCAGAGTCTTCCTCCTTAAATCATGTCAGCATTTTACCACTCTTCAGGGATTCCTGGTGTTTTATTGTCTCTGAACTGCTTGGGGGGTGGGGGTGAAGGGAGATATCCTAGCAAAAATAACATTTATATAATGGCAGAGATGGGAAAGATTCAACTGTCTCCTTAATATTCTCGTCCTGACCGAAGTTACCGACAACTGGCCAGATTCTGCGGATTTAATTAAATCTATATTTAAACAAACTCCCATTGATTTTGCTGAGAGTTTTGTGCCTGGTGAAGGACTTTATAATTTGGTCTTGCATTCCCACCCAACTCCAACATGAGAAAAAGCCAACACAGTTGGTTACTGTCATTATACTGTTTTTCTTAGCGAAGTAGAATTTCTTTTTGTTATTATTTTTACATTAAAAGGTACATTGGGACTTAATGTAATAATGCTACTAAATATTCAATCTACTGGATTCAATTTCTACTAAAATCAGCCAAATATATAATTTAAAGGTGAAATACATAAGTCTACATATAATTATAGTTTAATGTATGTGTACAGATATACACTCTAAAAGATATGCATCTCTATTTTATCTTAAATTAAAAATCTTAAAGATTCCTATGAATCTTAATGTGTAGCTCCTCCCAGATCTGCTTTGGAGCAAACCAATTATTAAAAATTCCTTTTCCCAAGGTCTCAGCTAGGGAGTGCATAAAACCTTATCATACACAAAGCAAATGTGGGCCATCTCCAGCTTGAGTGCTTTATATGGTGCAAGGGAACGTAAACAATTGGTGATAAAGACATAAGCAAATCACACTTTGTGCCACATGTGCCTACCGATTAACAATGGTTGAATCTCCAATGGTTTGAAGGCACATGAGCCTATGGTGTGACGTTGAAAGCCCACTTTCTAAGTTCTAAGTTGCTGATGAAGAAATTAAGCCTTTTGAGAAGATGACCTGGAATGGAAAACCGAAGAGAAAATTCAGCCACTGGTTCAAAATATGCAAACAGGTCTCCACACAGTGTAAAGCAGCATATCATCATTAAAGGTACCAGCCTGATGGCATCAGTTAAAGATGTGCTCAATCTGGTAATATAGCAATAGCCATATTATATTCATAGACAGACAGACCAAATTTGTACTAGTCTTTGAAATATATTCATCTTGGGATTGCTGTCACACTTTGTCAGGAGAATGAATCTGTGGGACTGATCATACTTTCCTGCTTTAGGTAACTATTCTTTTGATAATGAATCTTTAATGATAATTGCTCTTCTAAGGAGAGCATTTTCCACCCTTGTTAAAGCAATACTTTCTTGTGGAAATGTGCTTAACATTAAAGCTTCAAGACTGGTGTACTTTTCCAAGTGATAAAGATCTCAGTGAAGGACAGAGATCTGAAAATTTGGGATAAGTGTCTAAGACACAGACAATAAAAAGTAATTGGGAAGGAAGATGTATGAGGTATTATTTTTGATGCTGTCTACAACACGTGAGAGTAACTTCTTTAGTCTTAATGCTGAATCTTACCCTAGCTAGCCTATTAAACTTCATAAAATGAGTGAGAAAATATCCTTTTAACCATCTTTTATATGGACAATGTAAAGCTTCAAAATAGTTCACATTCCCAGACAAACATAAGCCAGATCATTCTATGGTTTGGTAACAAGCTTCAGTGACTACTTGAAAACAATATCTTTACAAACTCAACCCAGTTATGGCAAAGTTACATATGATTGCTCTAATTTTACAAACAAAATTCAGTATTTCTTCAGCATTAGGTCTAGGAGAAAAATTTTTGTGACAGCATAATCCAGAGAAGTTATGGTTAAAAGCAAACCCTGTTTTGCAAAGCTGTTCAGTCTCCATGAGAAGATCTAGGCATGGAAGCCCACATGTTCAGCCAACCTTGCAGGAACACATTCATGCCTCCTGTGTTGTCTGCAGGAGTAATAAATGTCTGCCAGTGCTATATGAGGAGGAATTCACATTTTTAAGGAAGTAAACATCAACTGCAAACTAATGAAGGCCAGTGGGATGAGGTTTTGTCATTCCTGGAACAGCAGTAATGGGTATAAAGTTCTGAGCTATGCAAGGCCATGAGACTGGTGTTGCTTGTAATTACCTGATTGTGATGGCTCCAGCTTATCACTTCGGCTAAAAATAGCTGTGCTGCACAAGCAAACTGGGTACGTATGCCAAGTCCAGGCCTCAGCGGTAGATTTGATCCAGAATGAGCAGGATGTGGAAAGGAAACAGGGAAGCGCAACCATGCATGTGGGGAGATCTCTGTGCAATCTGAGTGCAAAAGACTGCGTCGCAAATTCAGAAACATGATGCTACTAAACTAATCTGTCAACTGAAAAGATGTTAGGGTTGTTTTGGCTTTCATTTAATAAAAAGAGCTATAATGATAGAGAGGAATTAGTGTCCACTGAGTTCTCTCCCCTGCCATTGCTTCACAAGAAGGTGCCCTCTGTGTAACACTTGAGGAAGCGTGAATATTTTACCAGCAAGTAGTTTCATGACAGATAGAGCCATGTGCAGGAACTGCTGCAGCATGTGCCTGAGATGTGACTCTAACAGTGGAAGTCTATTTACAGACTGTAGCATGTGATTTTAATTACAAGTATGCTCCTTCTTTCTTTTAAATTCCTCATGCTTTCACATATACCATTAAAAGATTGTCATATGAGCTTTCCGCACACTCTTTGGCATGTCTTCCCGAATGAGAAGAGAAAAAAATCCCTGTTAGTGCCAACAAAATCACATACCAAAAATGAGAAACAGATAAGAGAGCAGATTCAGCATGAAGCAGAGTGGGAGGAGTCAGATAAGAGGAGATCCAAACTCTCAGGCTTTCCACACTCCGCTCATCCTTTTACAGGTTTGATTCTGCTCCCCCTCTTTTCTCTGGGATCGTCTTCATAATCTGACCTCGTCTCCCAATGCTGGGTGCTAGGCTCCATTACCCAGGGAAGCTCAGGGAAAGATTTAGTAAAGGATGAGGAATTCAGGAAGGGTCTCAGTGGCTTTAGCACACACATTTGATAGTGAAAGTCTGTCCGGGGATTGTGGGCAGCTAAGCATTACCTTTGAAAGTGCACAGGGAACAATAGTACAGGTTTCAAGGTATTAGGCTTCATAACGCTCAATAATTCAGGCTTTCAGATTTATGCGCACCATATAAGCAAACTTAAAATGATTTTACTATTAAACGAATTGACTGGTTTTTTAATGAGTTCACTGTATATTTCAGGGGGAAATATTTGGTCTCATTCCTGCTTCAAGCTGGCGGTATTTCACTAGCTCTCTCTTTCAAAGAGACACTCATGCTGGAACAAATGATAAAAAAGGCAAACAAAGAATTGAATAAATGCACTTTGGGTTTTGCCAGTAATTTATGGCAGTGCCTGCTAGTTTTGCACTTCTTTTGCTTTAGAATATAGTTTGTTTCTTAGCCAAAATTGTTTTTGACCTTCATGAACTTCTTAACAAAGTTCTAGTTAATTTTTGTAGGGCAAATTTATAGTCAGGAATCTCAAGGAAAAAAAAATTATATATGGAATGTGATATTTGCCTCATCACAGATAAAAACTTCTCAAACAACCCTGACATCGTTATTTCTCCATGTCAGTGTCTATCTACATTGTATACAATCTCTGTCATCACAATGCCATATTGAATATAAGGAACACCAAAAATGAACCTAAGCCACAAAGTCCTGCAGTGGAATCAGATCCAAACTCCCCTAAAAACTGAGAGGACTTTGGTGTTGGCAACCACAAAGCTGAGGTGCTGAGCTTAGCCACAAGGTTACTATTTATATCCAGAAGCTCACAAATTTTCTGTTCAGGAGTGAGAAAAGATAATATCACAGGTTGTTTTACTGAAATAAAAAAAAATCCATTAAAACCAGTCATCATTTGACCCAGTATGACGTGCAGAAGTAATATTTGAGGGTCAGAGTCCATTCCATAATGAATATGATCCTGCATTTTTGCCAATTTTGAATAGTACTTTCCTACTTGATTTGCATTGTACCTTTCCCATGTGATAAGGCCATTTAAATTGTCAGAACTAACTGGAACACAAAGGACAGATCAACCTAGCTAGCATCAGCACAGTCTGGTCTTGGAAAAACAATGAACAAATGTTTTCAATTGGCCTGCTAAATTTGAAGAATCCTCACAGTTAATTTTTCTCAGTCTTCCTCCATGCTCCAAGGTGATGTAGGAAGGGTCTAGAGGTTTCCAGCCTATAATAACTCCTCCAGAAGCAGTTGTATAAGAAGAAAATCCTCATAAATATCAATAGCTACACACATACATATTTTCTGTAATGGCTTTTATTTGTGCTATCGAGAATGCTACACATCATGGCAAATGGCTTGACAGGAGACCTAATGTCTTTCAGGTAAATGGCAACAGTGAGAAAACCTGTTGCAGAATCGTTATATTGTACTGTGGAAGTCATCCATCATGTATGTTCCACCATGTACACCAGTAAAAGCCTCTTAGGTGTCTTCTTCAGTGCTGGTTAAGAGTGAGGAGCTTTCACTGGATTTGAAGTGGAGCTTCATATTCTCCCTGTAATGAACCTCTGCTTTAAATGTCTCTTCTTTCCAAAATCATGCGTGAGCAGGAAATTCAGAAAGCGACATTCTCTGAGTGGTAGTAAATTGTTAGTCTGTTTGCTTAAACCTACTCCCTGGGATTAGCTCTGTCTTACTTTATACGTTCTGGATTGAAGGTTAGACAAGGGTCAAGTAGGAGATTTCAACACTATCTGATACAGGCTTACGCACTCCAGTAAAAGGAAAGCTTTTCAGCCAATCCAGTCTAATGCTTCCATCTCAAACTCCGCTTTGTTTTTTTTGTATGTGTAAGGAGGTTTGAGGGCAGGAGGGCACAATTTTAAACCCCAATTCACGATTCCATAACATCCATCATTATCTGTCGATGTGAGGCTATTATTGCCTTGCTTACAAAGCCCGCTGTTCAAATACACCCAGTTCCCCAGAAAAGGCCATGTTCAACTGGACTGTTCCATTGCTGGAATCTTTCTGACTTTTTCACCCATGTGCATGCTTATGGTTACAGGAAAGACCAATACTCTTACCTTAGACTGGGATTATCAAAATTGCCTCCAAAATCAAGAACATAAAACCCACTGAAATGTGGCAAGAAGTAGACATGCAATGTTTTAACTAAATAACTCTCTAATTTTTTAAAGACCAAACCTCACCTTCATATTTGAATCAAACTTTGATTTGGTGCCAATGAAGGAAAAGTGACTGTGAGCACCATGATCCACACTCTAGCTGGAAGCTTAAGAGATGGATAGGCAGACAGATAGGCACAGAAAAATGCTAACCTTTCCCCCTCACTCATCTAAGACTCAGATATAAGTTTCACTATAAAGAAACTATGCAAAATGAGGAGGTCATAAAGAATTAATCATTAAGGCCTTAAATTTTATTAGATCATTTCTTTGGCCTGAAAATAGAAATGGGTCGAAGTGTGCCTTTTAAAATATAAAAATTAACTTTTTTTTGAGAGACAGAGATAAAACTTGCAGTGCCAAGGTATATTTTCTTACTGAGGTTCTTCTTTAGGTATGCGTAGGAAAACATAGACAAGAGAAAGGGAA
>VXBO01000989.1:296403-310087 GCA_013400135.1 Rhinoptilus africanus
GGGAAAGGAATGAGACCTTCCTAGACCAGGGAGATCAAAAGCACGCAAGCCACCTCTCTGGAGTTCAACCTGAAAAGACTGACTGGTCCTCAGTGGGTTGTGGTGGTCCCTCGACATTTATAATATGTAGCTACTGAGGGAGGCAATTGAATTCTGGCCTTCCTAACTCAGCAACAGGGGTAAGAAGAAGCCTCCAGCACATGAAATTACACAGCACATAAGGGAACTCCCCCTTCAACATTATTTATTTGAGTGAACTTTCTCTGTATCACAGAAAAAGCTACAGCATGCTTATTTTGCAAAGGGATCATTTTGTCTAGTTCCAAAGCAAGCACATTAGAAGAATTCCACATAGCCTTCATAATAAATCCACCCAAAGCCCAGCACCAACTTACTGTTGTGTACAGCTTTTTTTTATTTATTTAACTGCTAAAAAAAAAAATTGCACACATAATGAGACAATGTCCTTCTCCTACGAGAGGAGAGTTCAATAGTTTAATTTTTGTTAACCAAAATCCCTTGTACTAAGGTAAATTACATTGCATTTTCTATTACTAGCTCTGTTAATTGTCAAGCAATAAGAGTTTATGCACTCATCCAAAGCAGCAGAGAATTTCCCATAATGTTACAAAATAAAACCTGACAAAGCACAATAATCTCTAGTTTATTGATGTGCTACTAGGCTGTGGAAAGCATCAGATCTGTAATGTGCTTTTGGTTAGGAAATTGGGGCCTAGAAAGATATATTGGGAGTGGCAGAGGAATGTCAGGTCCCAAGAATATATATACATATCCATGTGCATGCGTAAACTGGGGTGTTTTTTCTAAGGAAAATGATGATGAAAGATTTTAGTATCTACAGTAAAGGTTCTAAGACTGAAAGAACAACAAAGAAAGGAAGTAGTAAGTGTGAGAATGCAAATAGAACTTGTTAGCTAACAGTATTTCAAGTAAATAGTATTCAAAGACAATGTGAAAACCAAGTGAGGGCAAGACATAGTACCTTGGATTGGATGTTAGGTGTTTCACTATCTTCAGATTGCCTCTAGAACCTGTAGTTAGTAGATATATGTCTAATAGCCCTGGAAGAACATCTGTCCACATGTACATGTGTGCACTAAAAACCTGCTTGGCTTTAACTAGACAGCCTCACTTCACACCCAAGAGCTAGAAAAACTCTTGGGAAGGTTACAAATATGATTTAAAAACTATATTAAAAATAGGTGGTGGTTTGGGAAGTTCAAGTCTGAGCCAAATGCCAAAAGAAAACCAAACCAACAAACTCATGGACTTTGAATTCCTTCTTCTTGCACTGTGCTGTGTACTGGTGGGCATTAGGAAGAATATATAAGACAAGGGCAAAACCAGAGCCACACAGATACGACCATACAGATATTCCTACAGACAGGGGCTTGCTCAACCCATAGTTTGACCATTGACAAGGTAGAAGTGAAGAGTCTGTGACTGGCAGCATGCTCAGGCTTGGTTCTGTGGTATTGCAGTCCAACGGCTCATGGTCATCTAGAGTCATACAGAGTCAGCTCACATCTGCCTGCAAAAAACCGTGTAGACATACCATTAGGGGAGCTTCTGCCCTTCTTTCCTGCCCTCTTTCAAGATCTTTCTTGGGTATGAGATGGCAAAGTGCGGCTGCTTCTGAAATTCAAAGCCAGGGTCCATGATAGTGACATGGGTTTTTCCAGTCTTGATAGAGCATACTTATGTCAAGGGCAACAAAACAGGGTTTTTTCCATTTTCATAGCAAAGAATTAAAGGTTACTTGTTTTCTATGTGTGCCATGGTTTGGTGAATAACCTTATGTATTAAGAGGAGGTTCTTAATAATGCAGAAGTGGCTAAAATTTGGACTTTGCCTATGTATTTTTCAGTGAGAACCAGCATGGCTCTTGCCCTTTAACTTGTAATGATGGAGGATGATCATGTACATTTATGCTTTTCAGAGCATTTATTTTAATTACAAGGGCTTATAAACAAATAGGGAAAGGGAAGAGATGGAGGAAGAGGGAGGGGTTGTCTCCTTATTGTCCTGATTTTGCATTTAGGAAGTAGAAGAGAAACAGAGAGAATGAGATTCTCTACCTTGCAATAAAAGATGGCAAGGTGATAAATTAGTGCTCTCAACTGAAATTGATTACTTTGTGTTCCTATCCAGTTCATATGGCAGCAACACAGATGCTCTGAAACACAGTAATGACACATTGGAGAAAACCTATCAGGTTGGCCTGGCAGAAGATTTTTCCCTTTCCCTCCTCCCACCGGCTCAAAGGGTAAAGCACTGTCTGCTCTGCCCACACTGGGGAAAGTTACACACACACAACACCCCCAAGACTCCCGCTTGGAAACTTTTTGGCCAACCTAAGGAGCATAAACACTAAAATGACAAATGTCAGTGATTCTTTCTGTTCTGTGCCTGGATATAGTCCTAATACTCGCAGGAAGCAGCTTATGTAGCAAAAGGTTGAAGTAACATCTAGTCACTTTAAGGCAATTATACCTGTGATGGTGCAAAGAAAACAAGCAATGGGGCATGTTTTATCAGCATTTTCATTTGAATTTAGCCTTACAGGCTTCCAGCTGGTAAATTCAGGTGGATTAATGCAATGAGTATTGGGGTTTAAAATAGTCATTTTGACTGCTGCTATTGCTAAGCTGCTATTTCAGATTTGTTAAACTGGGGAATTGACTGCTTACGTGGGATGAGGTATAGGACCATTATATCCTTCAGTAGAAGATGCAATCTTGCTCACACGCAACAGCATTCTGCTTTGGTAGAAAAAAATATCTGAAGAAAAATTGCTCAGCAATTTACTTTTCTCATCTGTTAAGTCCCCATGTATTAAATGCATATTTAAAGAGAGATACCAAAACAATGGACCAATCAAGAGTTGGAGGGCATCAGAATAACACTCTAAATTGCTACTGTAGATAACCAGGCTCTAGAACTAGTGAGACCAGCTGGAATAAAGGAAGACCCATATAAGAAGATGAGATTTACTGTAATTATTCAAAATTATAAATGTCATGAATTTCCAAAGTGATCCCTTTGGTAGAAATGCTCTTTGGTGTGAATCTACTCTCTCTTTTCTTCACTTGACATCAATAAAGATGAGCAAATAAAGGCAAGAGCCTATTTTAGAGACAGAATGTCAGCCAAAGGACCAAGTCTTCTTTACTCATATATACTGCTGTATATGCCTTGATATCCCAGCATTTCTACTGATTTAAATCAGTTTGGGCCTTTTCTCCAAACCCTTCATCCTGGCAAAGGAAGGACAGAAAGCCTTAGACGCCTTTGATTGCGTATGAAAAATTCCTCGTAGTCACTGTAACTTGTCCGATCAAGTGGCCTGAAACCAAAGCTGCTCATAAACTTCAAGCAAAGGAGAATCAGAGTTGTCCTTTAAAAGGAAGTCTTTCATTTAGCAGTGTCTGTATAATTTAGATGAATGGGGGGAGCCACATAAAATTATACTTACAAAAATTTAAGCAGACTCTTGTTGAGGTAGTTTTCTTACACTTGCCTATATTGTATAAAATAATAAATTATTTGAATAGTTCTATTATCTGTCCTTAACTGAAACGTACAGTGCCTGTCCTAGTTCCTCAAAAAGCTTGTTAATATGCAATCACCTAGTACAACTGCTAAGTTTTTAAAGGTCACCTATGTTTTATTCATAAAGGGTGGTTTTCTGGAGGGAAAAAGGTTACAGTGTCATGTAATATCATATTCTGATAGAGGCTCAGCTTCAAAAATGTATTTCCTAACAGTTTGCAGTGAAGAAAGGTAGATTTGTTTGGGGGCTCTTGGTTTGACTGAGACCTGACATGTTCCACAAAATGTTCGCTGGATGGGAGCAGCATATCACTTTTCAGACATATTTCAAATATTTAGACATTACTGGTGTCTCTCTTATTTCCTCGCTACCCCAGTTTCAGGTCAAGAGTTATAATGGCCAGACTGCATTTGTTTATTTCCATTTAAAATAGTATTTTAAATGATAGTAGCGTCAGACTATGAATACATTTTGGGACTGGAATTCAGCATAGTAAGTATAGTCCAGTGGAAAAAGCACAAACCCCAAAAAGATGTGTGATTGTCCAAGCTTTGACATCAAAGTCTAACCTCTGTGGTAGGGTTTCCTATGCCTGCTCTTTGACAGTGGAATATAGGGGTGCATACATACCTTTGTGTTTCACAGGGCCCTGCATGTTTCATAAAATATCGAGCATTCAACTTTCATCTGAGAATAAATTCCCAAATTGATGCTACCTCCAACTTATGCCTTAGATGGTAACTGTTGTCTTTATTCTAGAAAACTCAGTTCTGTCTCAAAAGAAGAGAAGAAAACTACTCTGTCATTCATCCCAGGCCCAGGCTACAAATTAGTTTCCACACTTCCCATGCTGAAGAGGAGTTTCTGTCTGGATAAAATTCAAGCCTCTGCACCAAGACCACATGCCTCAGAAGACCAAAACCAGATTTTGCAGAAATACTGATCCATAGGATGTAGGAATAAGTGTTATGGCTTCCACATAGCAGAGACAATAATTTTGAGGGAGGTGTGTGATGGAGGGACATTTTATTTTTTTGTCCAAGTGTCCCATATTTGGTTAACCAGCTGATATGTGCTTTCCCCTGGAAAGCACTAACTGAAAAGAATTAATTTGTTTTTCTTTATGGATTTTTGTTTGCCACAAAATGGGTGGTACGGCTCACCATTAAAAGCAGTTCATATAGGGAATGTGACCCTAGTGAGTTAATTGGCCTGTTTCAATGAAAAGCTCCCAATTTGAAAGTTCCATCACTACTGGCAAGGGTGCCAAACTCAGTGAGGTTACGAAAATAAATGTGAACCCTTCAGAACACTTGAAACACAGGCAATTGATGGAATAAAACCATTTTGCTTAGGACAGAGTAAGCTGACTGTTGTTATTCACTCTGTCTCCAGCTGAACTCAGAGCTAAAAGCCACTTTACTTGCTGATCTGTGGATCTGCTGTATTATTAGCATTTTATTCAATTTTGGGAAACGTGACTTTGCATTTGTAAGTGGATGGTGAGGCTCTGCCTTTTCCAAATGGACGAGGTCTTTGGAGTTATTAAATTATTGAGGAAACAGTTTGTCCCAATTTTCAGACCTAACTTGGCTTACTAAACAAATTTCAATGTAAATAAGGTTCTAAATCTATGCATTCATTAGTACTGTTTAACAGCAATGACATTTCTTTGGCAAGAAAGCTTTCTTTGAGAGCCTATTTAGCCTCAGGTCACTTTAGCTGAGGCCCCAGTGGCAAAGAGAGGGAGACAGAAAAAAAAAAGTGTTTATGTCAATAAAAGTTTTGTTTTCACTTTTTCTTTAATGGCCCGGTAAAAACTTTAGTTTGGCAACTGATGGAAAGAAGAGGGCCAGAGTAAAGAATGTGTAAGGCAAAATTGTATGGAATCTGGAGAGCAAATAAAGCCTTTTTATGCTATGCTTTTTTTTCCCATACCAGAACATCATCTTGACCATGACAAAATTACGTCAGCGTGAAGATACAGGCCAAGAAGTGGTAGCTTTGATCAGAATCACCCTCTGAGCATACACGCAGGCAGACATACGTACACACCCAGACATGCTAGCTTTGGAGCAGGGGATTGTTTTATAAAATAATAACCTAGTGAGAATTCACTGCTCCTTCCTAGTTTGAGCCATCCAAGTCTCATGTCTAGCAAAGAGTCTAATTCACTAGAAATCAAGGGCTGCAAGACTGCATGTGAAGCCGTCTGTCACAGGGCTGTGGTCAACGGGGAGTAGAGTGGCTTCATGAAGATCAGTGAAGGAAAGTTTTCAAGAGGTAGAAAGGATGTGGCTGATATGTAGACAGTCTCCCCATGCTCCACTTGAAGTCTGCATGTACTCAAGGATCTATGCTTGGAGGTTTGCTGTGAGCTCTGTTTCCTATCTTAGAAAGATCCCCCACAGCAAACTCAATTATTCTAGGTTTCCAGTGAATGGGAGAATTTTATGACATTTCTTCCTTCCCAAACTTTTGCAGAGCACGCATGGTATTGCTATAGTCATTGCCACTGCCATTCTACCAGGTAGCGTGCATCGCATGCCTTGCAAAACTTCTTTGCCTCTCCAGGTGACTATAAAATTTTAAATACTATAAAAATGGCCACATTTCAACTCCTTGACAGTGGACTAGGGTGGCATAGAAAAATAATCTGCTACAGATTTCATAAATATACATAGATATGAGGTTTTGGGTCATGGGAGAATAAGTCTTTCTAACATGTGACCTAGCACTCAAAAATGCTGAACTTCTGTCTCTTTAATGTAATACTTTGTAATCTTTAACTTATTTTTCTCTAAAGCACTGCTTTGTTATGACAAAGGGCGATTCACACTCAGACAAGTAACAAGAGACTAGAGACCAGGTCCACACTGAAAACCAGGCATGCACGTTGCATCCCTAAAAACCCATCCTATTTGTAATTTCAATGTAAATCTGTGTTCATAAAGATCTTTGTACATCTGGTCTCAAACAAGAAGAGCAAGGGTCTGAATTCACATCTATCAATTTCAGACTAGCACGTTAATTGCTGGACTAGCCTTAATTTTTGTTTTTAGCTAACCTGTTTGAGGGATAACGTTGCTGAATATTAGGGCACTGGGACTCACAAAGTACACATAGTGTTTGTATCCAGTCAGTCTTAGGTTGATGTCTTCTGCCTCTCACCAATGAAAGCAAAAACATTTCAAGCATGAGGTGCGGAAAGTTTTTTTGTCCCTTTGTCTTTTTTCTTTTCTCTTCCTGCTTGAGAAGCCAAGTGCAGAGCCTGCGGTTGGCAAGTGATGAAGGAAAAAAAAAAAAAAAAAGAATGGAAAGATCTCTCCAGGAATGTTTGCTTCCACTATATTTTCTTTCCTATAACTAATTATTCTGGCTGGACAAAAAATAAAATACAACACAATAAAGCACAATAAAAACCTGGATGTGCATTGGATTCCCAAGTTTGCTAGGAGCCAAAATTTTAGGTGCATGAAAGGGAAGAAGAAATGGTCCTCTTCATCCCTCAGCCAAACTATCAACATCACATTTGCCAGTTATTCTCCACCGTGATTATCTGATTGGCGTATAAACTGATAATTCCCATCCTGCTCAGAAAGGAGCACGCACACACTTCAAACAAACTGTTCCCTGGTGCTTGGCTTTATCAGTGACTCAAAACAACAACCGTAAAAGGTGTCAGCTGAATTTCCCCCCTAGGCATCGCTGTGTCTCAGGTTTTATGTGTCAGCCTCCCGCAGGTCTGAAGGGAAGGAAGAAGGGAGCGTTATTTCCAAATGTTACTACAAGGCTACTACAGCTCCTCTAGTTTTCCCATCGACAGTCCTCCCTCTCATCTTCCAGAGCTTCTCCTTAGCTACACCAATGGGTGAAACCCTGGGAGTTATCAGCAGTTTTGTGGGTTTTCCACAAATCCAACATTTTCGCCTCTGTCCCGCTGGCAGAAGCTCTGCACACTGTCTGACAGCAGATTTTCTGTTGAAGGGCACCAAATTTCTCCATGTGAGGGGCTGGTGAAACTAGAATTTATTGAAGGTACATAAAGCCTTTAGTTTCAGGACACAGTCTAAGAATTACAAAAGTGGTTAAAATATTTATTTTTTTATTATAGCTATCCAGGACTTTAAAAAAACTTCAACAAGGAAGAGGGGAGGAAATCTAATAAAAAAACCTCTGTTATTATATCCTTCAGATATTCCTCTCCTCCGTGAAACATGTGTCCAAATATCACCAGAAACGTACTTGGATGATACACTCGACTTAGCTTAAGACACTGTGACTGCAGGAGAGTTAAAGCTGAAATATCTGAGAACTTTGACTTTGTCTCACCCCATGAGCAGGTAACCTCCGTCTGGGCCCAGCCTTCAGATTTACCACAACGCTCAGGAGGAAAAAACCCACAACCCAAGATTTAAGTGTGGATACATATTAGAAAATTTGAGATAGAAATCCAAATGTAAAAATGCACCAGGTCTTATCTGCATGCTCCCACATTTCTGACTGTACTGGAAACCCCGTGTAGCATTCTTGCAGCTTCTCTTCATTTATCTGACTGCAGAAAACGTCAGTCTTTGAGAAATGCTTTCTTTTGGATGTGCTCTAGGTTCAGAGATGCTGAGATGAATTAGATCTGCTGCACCCTAAAATGAGCTGTCTGACATCCCATAACGTAGGGGCCATGTGAAGCACAGCCACACAAAGCACACTAAGTGCATCTTGCCTAAATATGCCTTGCTGCTCTGTATTTCTGGACTGTTTTCCAGGATAAAAAACATCCAATAAAAAAGAATTATCCATTCAGACAGAAATGGATATATATGTAGATGGTTATCTCACTCTTACAAATAAAACCTCAAACCATTCATGACCGCTTTCTGCTAATTTCCACCTAGCTTTAGGTATTTCAATGTTATGGCATACATGATATTCTGTTCTCTGTATATTATTAAAAAAACCCGAAAATCTAAAACAGCCCATACTTTTAAAAAATGGGCTACTATAATATGGCAGAAAACCATTCCAATGAAGATGCTGTTTTAAAATCTTTATTAATTATTATCGTGATAGACATTTCCAAGGAATTTCAATTTCAGAAGCCTCTACGGTCAACTAATAACTTATTAAATATTACTCAGTCATTAAATATCTTCAGTTTAAAAATGAATATTTAGGGGATAGACATCTGGTAATATGTCTTAATCCTATTTTTAGATTAGATCCTCTTAAGAAATTCCCATATGCTTTTAGATAAAACTTGAACCTTGTTAATCTTTCTGAATATTCTCTGCCGGCTGCTACATACGACACGGCCCCTAAAAGCTGTACTTAGGGGTCGTGTTTAGGTTCAGATTTCACAAGGTAATTGCACTCCCTCGTTTTCATGTGTTTTAGCACTAGAGCCACAATAGGAGGAGGTGGAAGGAAAAAGCAGGAGTCTTCTAACAATAATGCTTGCCTATTAATGAAATTACTGCAAACAGACTAAAAGTCAGAATCAAAAATAACCCTGACATTAATAGAATGCTTATTTGAATCAATTGCGTAGAAAACCACTCAGTGTGGTGGGACTAACTAGCAAATATATGATTAAAGTAGTTCCCAGCATTTAAAAAACGCTTGAAGTGGTCTCTAGTATAAACCAGTGGTGGGCGGTGAGTGTCTTTAGCAATGTTCCTGGATTTTAACAGGATTGCTTTATCTAAATATATTTCTTGGAGTCACAAACCCTAAAAGGTATAAAATAAAGTAGATTGAGATGGATTAGGTTAATTAATGGGTATGAACTGGCCTTTCACCTCAACAATTGTAGACAAGTTCAACCTAAGAGCTTAAATCAGAGTTTGCTGTTCTAAGCTCTAGCAGACATTAATTCACATCATATAATTTGGCAGAGTTGGCCCAGAAATGAACTTGCCGTGGATTTGACCCTCCAAGACAGAAATGGAGCAGCAAACAAAGAAAAAAATGGGAGGAAAGAAAAAAAAAAAAAAAAAAGAAAGAAAACTACAATGTCTCCCAGCTGCTCCCTTGACTTGTGGATAAAATAAGAGCATGTTTTGAAGGTTTACCCACATGGGTACTACGTGCTTTTGTGTGGAGATGAACACTAGGGACCCAAAAGACAAAGGAAAACATTATGGGGAGCCACGGGACACATGGTGGGGCTTCAACTGGAGACTTGATTTTAGGGCTTCTGGGTCTTTTTGGGAGACTGCACCTTGGCAAATGTGTGCTTTGGGCTCGTACTGATGAACTTTGCATGTTCGCGCAATTCCTCTGCACTTCACAGCGACACAGCAACCACAGCTTTACAAACACCAGCACATTACATACAGAGCTACACAGGAGTTACGGTGTCAGACCAATTTCTCTACTCTTATTTGCATGCCTGCAGCTCTGCAGGGGGTCGCACATGTAGAAATGGAAAAGAAATAGATAAAATTCATTAATCCTTTTGTTTTGTTTTTATTATCTACCTGGAATTCAGGCATGAAACTACCAGATCATTATTCACTGATAACTGCAGAGGCAATAGCAAACTGTTCCACGAATAAATCTTCTGCCTGAATAAAGCAGCGGCAGTTGTAATACACCTTTAATGGATTTATCAGTTTTACATTAAATGCCTTTTATTTGAAAGCCCCAATTAATTTCATAGATGTTCCCTTTAGGTCTAGGCAGCACGGTTTACGGTGGTCTCCTGCTGCAGCTGGATTCACCTGGGGAACACTGGCCATTTGTGTGTATACCTGAGCATCCATCGCGGGTTTTTTACTACAATAAGCAAATATAGCTAGCATCACCCCAGGAAAAGAAAACGTGGGAGCCTGTCTGTCTTTCGCTTCCTTTCTTGGTGCCCCACTTGACCTCCTCTGACGAAGACCAGCAGCAGCACCAAGCCCCGAGCACCCTGTGGAGTGGCATCACCGTGGCCATGGGACCCCACACAACACCGCCCCGGCATGAGCCGCTCTCGCCGGCAGAGCGGGCTGGTATGAAACAGAGAGCTGCGAACAGCTGAGTGGCGGACGGATTTAAGGGAAGCCCTCTGTCAAAAACCGGGCCAGAAGAATAAGACGGAGCACTCCTTCGGGCCTGCAGGACCGCGGCAGTTATTAGCGAATATTTGTACATTTGGCAGCAGGATTATTGTTTCACTGCTAACGCGATATTTTTATTATTTTTTTTTAAACCCTGTGTGGTTGTAATGTACATCACAGCCTTTTCGTGAAGGTTATAGTTTAAAAAGAAAAAAAAAATGAAAAGGAATGTAGTGCTCTAAAAATAGGTTCGTGCATTTGGAATTACGTTCAGAGACCAGCATCCACCCGTACCGTCACAGCCTGACTGCTCTTAACTTTTCACGTGCTGTAGGCTCTGTCTGCAAGCCAGCTGAAACAAATATCTCTATTTATATGGATTTGGGATGCACAGTAACAACAAAAGGAATATATGCTGGGGACTGACGACGTCTGGATCATTACCGCAGTTAAATCTGTCAAAAATAGTTTGCTTAAATACATTTTGTCAGAAAATGGGGCAAGACAAGGAACAAAAACATGAAGAAATTAGTTATTTCCTAGTCTTACTTTTCCATCCAGCTCTGCTAAATAGTTTATGCATTAATAAGGTACTTGAGTTCTTTCAGTACTTTCTATGGGACCTGACCCTTAGAAGGAAGTTCAGTATGAAATTCTGTTAACTTGCCATTCTTTAACCAACTTGAATTGAATTCAGCCAACAACTGTTTCACAGTTCAGGTGATACTAATTTAGTTCTCTTGTCTTTATTTATTATAATTCTGTACATAACTAAGTCTATTATTTTTTTTTCTGTCTCCCTGCATCTTCTCTACATTTTTTCCACTCAAGACAGGGTTCACAGATGACTGTGAACCTTGTGCTGTCCTAAAAAGGAAGGTTTCCCCAAAGTCAGTCCACGCATGGGAGAAGATGAAGTCTGCAAAAACAGAAGAGATTGTGGGATTGGGAGACCAAATATGCAGAGGTTTCATGCTGTCACCAACTCCGAATAAACGCATTCCCAGAGAGAAGACATTCCCCTGCCTCATTACACACTGCTCCTGCTGATCAAGAGAAAGGTAGGAAGATATTATCAATGTACGCAGCCACACTGCCCTGTCCCCTCCTCTTTTTTTATTTAGCGTGGCTCTTTTCCGGTTTGTTGAAACTCTCTAATTGACCTGGGTTACTATTTACTAGTTTTGCAAAATGCAAGCTAAATTTGAACTGGTAGCATTTTGCATTCCTTGCCTCAGGAGTAAAAAAAAAAAAGAAAAGAAATCAAAGAAGATCGACACTGATGAACCATCATAACCCAAGTTCAGCTCAGGTGAATGCAGAAATCTGGGTCAAAATCTTGTCCCACTAGACTTTACAGTATAATCAGAGTAGAAAGGTCCTAAAATACTCAGATTACTCCATTTTATATTCCAAGTGAGTGAGCAATTAGAGAAAGCTCCGTAATTGCATTAACCAAGCACAAATTTACCACTAAAGCTTTTCACTGGGGACTCTCAGCATTCAATTGCAGTTGCACTAAGTTTTAGTGGAAGTATTTCCCTTTGCAAAGTTGGATTCCTGTCTGGATGAGGTTTTATACTTATCCGACATACACTCTGGGATCGATTTGCCACACTGTGCTAAATGCAAAGCTGCTTAAAGTTGCAACCCGGCCTCATTGTATATAAATACTGTATTTGGTATCTATAACAAATTGCACAAACAATGAACAATCTACATCAGGAGGAATGAGGAACGGGAAAGGCATTGGCTACTGATAGGGGGCTGCATGGCATGCAAAATTGGGTCATTGACTTCTGGCCTTTGACAGTCCTGAGGTTAGATCTGGCTTACATCACAAGTGAAAGGATCATAGGGGTTTTGCTTCAAAAATTAACACTCAGTTTGATTGAGTTTGACAGAAATAGCACACAGATGCCAAGAAACAAGTCAGACAGAGCTGGGTTGTTTGGTGGTGCATCTGTTGATGGCAACGCTGCGTTCTTTCATTTACCCTGAGCCAACAAAATAAAAATACCTGCGACATAAGAAACAGGTTTTTAAAAAATAGCATTTTTTACAACATCTGCAGCACACAGTACATAAATTGTAAATAGGCTGGTGGGACATAGAAGTCAATACACCATTTTTACAAATTAAAGCAAGATTTACTTTCAGATTAGACTAGCCTAAAATCTGCCTGGTAGAAAAATCACATAATCTCATCCTGACATTCTAGTTGTTAGATATTATCTCGTGAAACTCTAAACATCAAAGTCCAGTTAGGAGCCAAACTTTCAGTATTTGTGTGGTCTAAAAATCAGAAAATATACAGTTCACCAGTCAGAATACATCTTTTTTTCTGTAAATCAGGGGAGAACTTGGATAAAAAACAAGAGTTCTGTGAGGATTTTAAGTGCATCCTCCTTTTAGCCAGATCTAAATTGCCATCAGGATAAGAGGTTTTTCTCATGGTATTTCAGCCTCCACGTCTGTTCCCAAACAGGAAGTGCCGAAATGTGTACAAATAACTTCATAAAAAATAATTTGAGATCCCACAAATAAAGAGAAAAACATTACACTAACTTTCTCATCCTTTAAAACGACTTGAGCTCCATGAGAATGAAATACAAGGAGCTCCCACAGAAGAGCTCCCTGTTCCTTCTCATAGAAGTCCCCAGAAGTGACCTTATAGAGGGTTGGGGACATCGTTAATGCTGAAAGGAGGAGTTCAAATCTGCTCTCCAGATTTAGTCACAAAGGGTGAGATTTTTTAGGTAAAATGTTTTTTGCTCTCTAGGCCTGGTCCTGGACTCCTGAGTCAAAGGAATACCCCTCAGATGGGGAAAGCTAGCAATGTAACTGCATAGAAAAAAACCTGATCTTAGCCTCAGCTGTACTTTGAGAAGATCTGAAAGAGTTTACAAGATTGGCACTGACTTCTTGAGGAGCTGGGAAAAGTGGTCTGCTTATTCCCAGCAAGACTGAAACGTTTCATCTAAACAGCAAAAATACAGCCTGTTGCTGTAACTACCATACTTTCTTTTTTTTTTTTTTTTATATGTCGAAAATTTTTCTTTATGCC
>VXBO01000989.1:315079-337045 GCA_013400135.1 Rhinoptilus africanus
TTTCGGACTTGCGATGGGAGATGCTGCCGGTCCCACTCAGCATATTTTCACATGTATAAAACTGAGCTGAATTCTTTGGGGCTACTTTTTGTTTATAGAGTTAGGAGGCTGGGGGAAATGCTTGGATGACGCTGGAAACCAAAAAGTATTTGTTTGATTTTGGGGGATTTTCATTATGATGATTATTATGGTGGCTATTACTATTATTAGAACAGGAAAGTAATTCTCCATGTGAGATAAAGCCTGTTACCATTTTCACACACACAGAGAAAAGCAGCCCCAGAGCCTGTGTCATTCGCTTTGTGCAGTTTTTATTTCCTTTTCTGGCCCCGGCGATGCAGGATTACCGTGTGAGGTTTCTCCTCTCCAGCATGCCACTGAAATGAATAAGATGCTGTTTACGACACGGCTCACAAAGGGACAGGAGAGAGAAAGAACACCATGCAGCCGCCTTGCGCAACGTCCTCTCCAAAGGGACTGAGCCAAATGCTGGGATCGGCACCGCGCTGGAGAGCGATGGACTCCCTGAAAACCGATTCCTGACGATGCTCAGAGCATCCTCCTACCCGAAGTTCAGCGCAGTGCTGAGACAGGGCCAGGGGGACTCTGAGCTTTCAGAGGAAGGTGAAACCTCTGCAGCAGCTTCAACTAAATCTAGATTGGGAGCGGGGAAGTTAATTATCCTACTCCACACAGCAGCAGGCTGGGAAGTTCACAGTGGCTGTCACATGGCAAAAGATTCCTTGGAAAAGGGGCTGTTGGTAATGTGGTATCACAGTGCCTATTTATGCCATATGGGGGATGGCATAATTCAGGATGCGATTTGTAGGGCAATTTTACCAACGGTTGTTTCTGCTGCTTAAAAAACAATGTTAAAAACCAGAGCCAGGCAGATAAGATGGTTGGAGATAAATCTCTCAGGAATCCAAACCTTGAGAAGCAGGTTTCTAGTTAACTGAGTGCCCCTTTTTCCATTGACATTTTTATTATTATTATTATTATTTCAATGCTGCCAGATATGCCTATAATGTGTTATTTTTAACGCACTAGTGAAAAGGAGCAGAGCCACAAACAAAGAGTTCGCCAGTTCCAGGGAATTTCTGTGTCTTCCTTTTCGCTTGGCTTTGGTAGGAAATGAAAAAGTTGTTAGTCCACAAAAAACACACTTTCAACCAGAAAATATGTGCAGCTGGATTAAAAAAAGTTGTACTGTGAAACATCAAAATATTTTCTTTTGATTTTGCTTTGTCATTTTTAAAATTACACGTATCTTACGTCTTGAAATGTTCAAACCTTCTTGTCTGTAAAACGTGGAACTTTTCTAACTGAGAACATCAAAATGAATTTTAATTTTTTTTTTCACATGAATAAGATGTTTAGACATAAACACTTTCCCTTTCCCACTAATCCTCACCCACTAATAATTTGACAGCTTGGAACAATGAAAAAATTGTTCAGTGGAAATTATTGCTGGACATTTTGAAGTCTTTTATCTGGATCAGGGACCTGCTGTGTGGGGTGTGACTCTGAGAGTCTTGCCTTGAAAACAGAGTGACCCGTTCATCAGCTGGTGTTTATACAGAAAATTTTCAACCCAGGGGTCAAAATCAGAAGTACATTAGAGGCAGCATCTGTTTACTGGCAGAAGATTAGTCTGTAAAATAGCGGTTGTGTAGATTTCTAGCAGCTTTAACTATCTTTTTGACTTCTATCCAGAGGAATAATGGGTGTTCAGGTTTCCAGCTGAGTGTTCAGGGCTGGAAATACTTTTGCCCTCCAGCAGCGCTGCCTTGCCTGCCCTGGCTGAGGCACTCAGAGCACAGCCGCTCCAAGGCATCTCTTCCAGGAGGAATTCCCAGCTCAGGACAACCTCTCTCAACAAACAGCAATTTCCAATGGCACAGAATTCATAATCTTCCATTAAAACGTCGTGCAATGTGAGCACTCGAATGCTTTAAGCAGGAGACCCAAACCCCCTTTTGGCTTTACAGATGGCAGGGGTGTTCCCTTCACGACCTGCCTGATAGAACCCCCTACCAGGGCTTTTGTAAGGCGTTAAGATTAATATTGATATAATGTCTCTATATTTCTACTTGGCACCTGTTGAATTGTTGTACTTGCCCATTAGCACTCCATTTAACATCAGAAGTCAGTTAATAAATTCTTCCTTCCTGCATAGGAAATTGACTAAAAGACACAAAATTAGCTTTTAAATTTTAAAGAATTAAGATCTCTACAACTCACTTTTTCCCTTTATTACATTACCTTGAAAACGAGTGTCAAGCTGCATTCTCAGCAGTGCTATAACCTGGTAGGATCCTTTTGCCTTTCAGCCTTCGCATTTAATGGATGGTTCGGGGAAAACAATGTGCATCTTTTCTCAGCCTTTGCCCTCGGGCAGTTCTCAGGAAAAAGCCCAGCTTGGCCAATTGTCCAGGCCTGAGGCCTGAGAGGTCAAAGAGTTCAGGCTTTTGTGCCGGGATGCTCTTCTTGGATTTCTTTACAGTCTTTGTCTGGTAACAGATAAATAACTGTTGGTTGGGGGTGGGAGGTCCCCCCCTTCTGCAAACAAAAAGGGAGCATCCGCCCCCAAAAGGGTAACAGAGTAGAGAGGGAGATACTTTCCTTCTTGGACACTTTTTATCATCTTTATTTTCTGATCAAAAAAGACTAAAGCTCACTAGAGACACCAGTTAGTTGTTGTTGTTATTATTATTATCATCATCATCTTCTTCATCATCATCTTCATCTAATCCTGACTCTACTACGTCTTTCTGAGACACAGACCATACACCAGGACCCCGAACCACACCTTCATCACTAGATACGAGTGTTCAGCTCTGGATCTCAGTCCTCAAGAGAGCAGCTCCACACCTGCAGCATCAACACAGCCCAAAACTCCAAACTGAAATGAAGTAAACTTTGGGCTTGGTGCCCAGGCCGCCTCCGAGCGGCCCAGCTTCTGCCCATTCCTGTTTCCACTGTGGAGCAGCTATTTCAGAAATATTGTTACAGTCAGTCAGCATGTATCTGATAAGATGTTGCACATTCAAACTTCAAAACAAATTGCTTTAGAAGGTAGCTATTTATATGGAAAGGAAAGTTTGGAAAGTCAGATATTCGGTGTTTGGGTGGGACATGGAGGCTGAGGAGAGGCTACAGATGAAATTCAATACGATGCCATCGTAAGATGGACAGATGCACATAATTACTGCTGGTGGCCATCATTATTTCAATTTTACTTTTATCTTCTTTTTTTTAAATGTCTGCCTGTCTTGCTGATGATGTCTCTTTTATCAAGCAGCCTTTGAGGATAGAGGTGAATCCCACTTGTTTCGCTCTTGGGAATAACCCTATTTACCATTTACCAGGCGCTCTCAGCTCACGCTTCTCTTCAGTCCAGCCAAAGGTTTGGGTTAAAAGGGGAAAGTTTGGCAAAGCCCCGTTACTCCACAGCCTTGTTGTTGAAATCATAGAAGTCCAGAACCAGGGTGTGGAAAGCAGTATTGTATAAACACCCTAATGCATGACACATGACTAAGTGATAAATCCTGACACGTTTACAAAACAAAATGAAAATCTTCATTTGTCTTTAGGAAAGGGAAGTGCTCCCACGTGTTTAGACATCTGCACACTCAACATGTGGCAATTATTGCGCTGAGGAATTGAAGCACTTAACTGCTGCGGCAAATTAAGGCTCTAGTGATCAGTACCTTCTCGACACCACAAACAAAGCAATTGGTGGTTTTAGGGCTATTCAAACCCAGGGATGCTTCTGAATGGCTTAATCCCATCAATATAGATTTACCTCCAGCCCGAATAGTATCAGTTGTTTCCGTTTCGTTTCTGTTTCATTTGACTGTACATAACCACCGTATCCTAAAGCAGTTTGTAAGCCCTCCTTTTGTATGTTTGCTTAAGTACTGAAATTAAATACACATAATGAAGCCATCTGCAATGAGCAGAATTAATAACCGGCGTACCATATTGCTCTGAGATTGTTGACTATACAAACACAAGTACATACACACACACCCCGATCTCCACAGAACTTGGCATTTCTCAAAAATTTACAATGTTTGCTTGAATGTATCCCAAGTTCTTATTTCCCATGGGATTGTTATTTACTTAGAGTGGAAAACTCACCACTAAGTTTCTCTCATAAAATAATCTTTTAGGCATCCTGTAAAAGGTCTTCTATTTAAAAAAAAAAATTAAAATGTAATGTAATATACACTTTAAATAATTTGTTCAGGAAAATGGTCAAATGGGGATTCTAAAATGCCAAAAGTGATTTATTGCAACACTGATTCCTCTTGTGTATCTGGGTACATCAGTCCCACACACATGAACCATCGCTAGCTACGCCTTTCAGAGTTGCCAATGTTTGTTTGTGGGTGCACAATGTTCCAGCACGGTTATGATGACCTGGTATTATCTCCCCGGATTTTCTGTGAAAGCAAAGAGAAGCTAAGAAGCAATCAACACTGGATTGTACCTGTCGTCTATACAAACATGTAAGGATCGGATTATTAATGCCTTTCCAGGCGAACCTATGTTTGTCTTTATTTCACAAGCAATTTTCATATCAGCCTGAAAAATCAGAAGAAAAAGCTCCGCTGAGCCAAGGTTAAACTGAACTTAGCCTTTGAACTTTTATGAAGAATGTAAAATTAAGTTTAAATTCACTTTTATGGAGTGACCTCTTTTGACAAATTGTGGCATATATGCACACACAGACATGCACATGCAAACACAAATATACTTACATAATCCAATCAAAACATCCATTTAAATTACCATGAATGGATTGCACATTCCCACATTTCCGTAGAAACTGAATGTCACAAAGTGAGAGTGCTTTGGTAGCAATTGTATTATATCGAGTTTCTTTTCAGGTTACCAAGCACCAGAGGAAATCTAGGGTCTTTCAGTACATTTTAAGAGGAAGAACGGAAAAGAAAATTAGTCTAAAATTAGTCTCAAATAGACATTTGTTTATTTTTTCATGCTTACTATTACAGTGGCGAAGGGGCCAGTGAAAATGGGCCATATTGTATTAGGAACTCTACAGAGAATTTGAATCTATACCATAAAAAGCTCAGAATCTAACAGAAAGGGGTATATAACTACAACTAAATAACTGTCCATTTAGATTATTTTGTTTTGTAGGGTTTCTTTTATTATTATTATTACTACTACTACTACTACTATTGCTATTATTATTACTATTATTACTATCCTCCTTCTGGGTTCAGAGGGAGTTGTTTTTCTGTCTTTTTCAAGTTAAAAAATATCTTGTGAGAAAGATTACCTGGCTTCCTTAGGGGATTAAAAAAAAAAACCCACACAATAAAACAAACAACTAAACCCTCCCACTTTGTAGCACATAGCAAGTAAATAGAAAGATAGACTAGGAAAATAAAGGAAAAAGCAAATTTGGCCTTGAAGGTGTCAAAGCTCTAGTGGCAAGTGAGAGGGGCAGCCATGGTTTTGAGCTTTCTGTTCTTCATTCCATCATTTCAGGCTCTCCATTTCCTTTTGTTTACAGGAATTATCAAACCCCGGGCGTACATCCGGCACTTTTTGCCTTATCAGATTGGCAGAAACATCTGACTCCATGAGAGGGTGTCACTGACATCACTTCTTCACACGACCAGGAGGAGGTGTGCCGAGATCAGCATCACCCCACGCCAGCCACAGCAAGGTGTCCTGAACCCACCCAAGAGGAGCTTCAGCCTCTTCCCTGGAGGATTCAGCATCACTTTTGACATGTGGGAGAAGCACCGCTTTTGACCACAGCAAGTCTCTTAAAAGCCAGACCTACTTTTTTGCCAAAGCGTTTGGGAAGGCTTTTTGTTTCTCACAGCAATTGAGCCAAATTCTGAGGTTTAATTTTTTTTTTTTAAATATAGATATAAATGTAATGCTTTGGGGATGTTACTAACTGCACAAAAATAAATCACTTTTTGTAAATCTGCTTAAGCTGTTGGCTAGGGAACAATTTTCTGTTTGTCACAGTTAACGATATTCGCAGGCCTGAGAAAGCCCTCTTTGGGCCTGCTAAATTATCCATCGCAGCAGAGCTGTGCCACCCCTGGCACGCCGTGCCCGTTTGCCCGCAAACATCTGTGTTTCGGATGCTCTTCCTGCTGCCGAGAGCATCACCGCTGCCCTCGCACGCATTAACACTGTGCCAAGGAGGCGGCGATGCAGCCAGCCGGACCAACGCACGCTCAAGCAGAGCTCTTAAAGAGCAACCAGGAGGCCTTTGTACGGGGCCCACAAAGGCTCTTTTTATTTGTAGCCCTTCTCAACACAACCAGCTCATTGCTGATGCTGCAGCAATTGCAGCCTTTCCTCCAGGCATGGGGGCACAGGGCTGAGCATTGCCCTGGTGGGGTGAAAAGCCCCGGAGCTGACAATCCCTCTATCCCCTGTATCCCCCTGCCTCAAGGGGGACACTTTGTTGGGACCCCTCCTAATGGAGGCATGTATCCAATAGGCCTGGAAAGAGAAGATAAGTGAAGGAGTCTCAGTGCCCCAGGACACGCCTAGGCTAGCTCCCATCCGGAGATCCCATCACAGAGTCATCGAATGGTTAGGATTGGAAGGGGCATTAAAGATTATCTAGTTCCAATTCTCCTACCCTAGGCAGGGACACCTCCCACTAGACCAGATTGCTCAAAGCACCTTCCAGCATGGCCTTGAAAACCTCCTCATGCTGCCCCATGAACAGGATTTTGGGAACCCGTCTTCTCAGGGACGAGCAGTTATCACTAACAGATAAAGGCATTGGTTATTTAGCATGAGGGCGTCCTGCACAGGTTAACATGAAGAGATTCTTGTCTTTATTTGAAAAGAACCATGGTAGGTAAGCATAGAATCATAGAATCGTAGAATTGTCTAGGTTGGAAGGAACCTTTCAGATCATCGAGGCCAGCCATCCAATTGAATTTTCCAAAGGGGGTGGGGGGTGGGAAGAGAGAAAATATAAAATCAAACACCCAAGCTAAGAAAAAAAATAAAATCAGAGCCTTTAATCTTCCTGACATAGCCAGATTATTGACAGAATTTCGCAACAATTGATCCATTACATATATATAGCAGGAAGTGAATTGGGATGCATTTGCAGTACTGCGTGTTCACTGTGCCTGTGCACTGCGTCCCCTGCCTCCCTCCACGCTTTATTTATCCTTAGGGGAGAGATGGAAAATGCCAAAGAGTTTGCCTGGAGCATGGCTACAGGAAAATAAAAACGATGTCTGTGAAAACGAGTAGTGCTTTTTCACCTGAGGTTTGCATGGACAGGCAAAACAACCACACGCGATTTGCACATTCGGAAGTTGTGCACAGGGCGAGGACATGCAAGAGGTGGAAGCCAAACAAGGAAGATGTGCTTAAGTGCTTGAATTTCACCGAATGGGAGAGTTTCACTGAGTTTAAGTAGCCTGGGCTGACAAGAACAGTTTTAGGAAAATCATTCACTTACTCAGGAACAAGGGGAGAATGACTTGCATCACCCTTTTGCTAACTCTGAAAAAACCATAAGTTTATATAAACTGAGCAGCACAGATTTAAAACCAATGTGAGGAGAATCAGGCCCAATGGGTTTTAAATTTTCTATTAAAATGCTTACTTGCATTTCCTCAATAAATACAGCCTATTTTAACGCATGGGAATTAACCTCTTTAATGGTGCATGCTTCCTTCTGGTTGATGTGGGAGCTGGGTATTGATGTGTGGGTAAAGATTATGTACTCGCTTCCATGGGACTGGAGCTGAGTGCAGTCTGGGGGGACCGCTGGGAGCTCTATGGCAAGCAAAGAAATTCCTCAACCACTCTTCAGTATATTGAGCAAAACCCAATTAAATCTGACCAGGGACAGCTATAATTTGCTGTCCTGCTCCTTTTGATACTATTACTGTGCTATATTTTTTCACTAACTTCCTCCACCTTCCACCCTCAAGGGTATCATGCCTATATATTTCTGTTTTCTACTGTTATACTATGTTTGGGACATGTGCTCACCCCTTCTTCGTGGAACAGCTGTGCATCTTGGACCAAAAGAATATATTTAAAAAAAATAATTATAATATGTCCTTAGCATTTTGCAAAGCTTTGTGGGTCTCAGTTTTCCATACAGGTCACTGCAATTTTCCTTCGTTCAAAGAGGAGAGGGCTACAGGACTTCAGAAGGATGTTAAAGGTCTTGGTTTCATTCATGTAAATTTGGAATAACTTCTGCTATTTATCCCATGTAGCATCAGACCCGCCTTTTTTTGTAATGACTGAAAACAAATCTGGATGGCCAAACACAATTTCAGATAAAATCATACATAAACCCTAGAGAAAACTGGATTGGCAGCTAAATTTTAGATATGGTCTTTAACTCCACCTTGCCTCGTGTTTTTGAACTTGTAGGAAATTGGTGACACTTAGAAGCAGATGTGAGTTGAGTGAATTGGCCTTATTAGCGGTAATAAGAACAAAATGTGTGAAAATGAGAGCTAAGAATCTTCCCTAAGTATTCCCAAACAAAGCATTTGTCTCTCTGGAAAAAAAAGAGAAGACAACGTACACATGACAGATGCTAGTTACATTTTTAGTCACATCACTTAATGCAGCACCAGGAGGAAGTCAGAAACTATGGAGCCAAGCACAGCAAAGGACCAGCAGCAAAGCGTGTAAGGTGGCTCGATCACCAAAACGTTTGAAGACCCGGGACCATATTTCATTGAACTTGTTTACCATCAAAGAGAATACCTTGTGAAAAAGTAAGTTTACGTTATTTATCACAAAGTTTGCTCTGAAACCTTGGATTTCTTCAAACCCCAACTCTAAAGTCAACCTCAGAAGTGGAGGTCCACACCTAACAAAGCCAAAAAGGAAAAAAGTTTTATTGTGCATCAGCTTCTGAAAAGTACAAATGAAAGGCAGGAGATGTTTCCATCTCTGGTCACATATTGTAATTCTTTCCTTTTTCTTAGCTGTTTTAGAAAAGTGGACTTTAACTTGCAGAAAAATGTAACTTCACTCTTTCTGTTGAAAGATAAATTCAGGTGTCTGGATTGCCAGTCACACCCTGCCTGGCCTAGCCCAGTCTGCCCATGGCACTAGAGCTGAAATGTTTTGCTCCTTCATGGAAAGGGCAGTTGAGGTGTCACATAAAGGGTTTGCTAAAGAAGACCTTCACACGCTCTCCCAGGAAGAAAGCCAAAGGTCCTATTTGCCTAGAGTGGATCGATCAGATCTTTGTATATCTAGTTTAAAGGATATTATCCTCATAACTTTGCCAGACTTTGCATTTCCCATATGAAAAGTGACCCAGTGCCCAGAATTTAATTCGCCAATAAAAAGATGCAAACAATCAGTTAAGCAATTTCAGGGGGAGAAAAAAACAAACAAACAAACAATCAAACAAACAACCCCCCCCCACATTTGGCTATTAGACCAATTGAAATTAAAATTATTGTTTTGTCCCTTTAATTTGGGAAATCTTATTATATTTATAGCTGATGTCACAGAGAAAACTCGTACTGAGAGCAGTATTGATTGAAAAAAATAAAATCAGCCACGTTAGTTCAGGTGAATGGAAAAATAATAAAATATCCTCCTTTAAATATTACCCAGTTCTCATCACATACCCCGGGATTAAGCTGTGTGAATGGGCAAGAGGAAAAACCCAGGAGTCTCCGATTACAGGAAAGAGCTACTATTTATTTATTTAATTCCCCCCCCCCCTTCTCACTTTGGAAGAAGGAGGAAAAAAAAAAAAGCCCTTGTAACTGACTCCAAGAGCTGCCCCTGCTTGGGAGTTTGAACACAGGAGGAACAAGATAAATTCCTCAAAATTCTAATTGGGGAACAGTTGACTTAATTGGTGGCCATTTGGCAGACAATGGGAAAGGAGCCCTGGCTGGCGCTGATGGCACCCCAGGGGGATATAACCTTGCAACAGGCCAGAAAGCTCTCAGGGACAGATTGTTTCCTGAGAAGAAACCATGAGACCAAGGGTTGGATTAACCCTCCAACTGTCAAGCTTTATTAGGAGTAATCAGGCTAGATATAGCAAGGGTTAAACACAGGAAACTGAACTGGCAATGATGACATATGTCTCTTTAAAACCAAGGAAAGGCAGGGGAGGGGTGAGAAAGAGTGGGATTTGAGGAAGAAAATGCATCTAAGTGAACCACAGCGTAATTCTTTCTGGTTCAGATGAGGAATCCACTGGCTGTTGGATTTGCCCACTCCGTGGTGTTCCATGTCACCTACTCAGAGTTTCTGGCTTTCCCTGGGTTTATGGGCTGTACTTAATTCCTGATGGCTTCTTTTGCACAAGCGGGAGTTTGCACTGAAAATAAAGCGGTGCTGGTTTCTAAGGACCTGATCCTGCCCTGTGCTGCGCAGCCAGCGCAAAAAGCCAAGGAAGGATCCGTATTTAATGGTGCACAAAGAGTTTTTTAAAGTGGCTTTGTGCCTTACTCCCAGGACGTGCAGAACTGCAGAGAGATGTTTTATTAAATCAGCTGATTTTTAATCAAAACTAAATCAGCTCCCAAGATTTGGGGATTTGTGAATCAGAGGCAGCCAAGTATCTGTAAAAACCCCACTGAGCGCTCCTGTTCCTTGCACAGCCCAATCCAGAGCCTTTCCCAGCTGCTCTCTCCTGGCTGGGCCGTGGGTCATGTTTTCTGGATGGCAAAAGCAGACTCTGTAGCACATCGAGAGCATCCCAATAGCTCAGCTTTGATCTTTTTCAATGCATAAAATGGCAGCATGTTTATATTTGTAACACACGTGTACAGCTGAAAAGAAGGAACGGGATGGGGTGTCTGTGTATGCCTATATTATTTTCATGATTTAAAATAGAAACAATTAACCTCAGGGTCAGGCATTCCCAGGCAGTTAATGACCACCTGGATTAAAAGCCCTCAGCTTTGCCTCAGGCCCTCAACTCCTGCAGTCAGTCATTAACTGCTGGAGATTCCCATCCTGTCAAAAATCATTGTTTAATTATAAAGATGGGACCGAACCCAAATTGTCACTCTCTTTTGCCCCTGAATTTTGGAAAAAGTCAGAATTTGAATTCAGATCCAAGCGTTGCTGTTCAGGGGCATCTCCGCTTAATTATAAACCTATCAGTTAATTACTGGCTATAAATTTCTGACACCCAATTGGTTATTCGACAGCTTGCTAACACTGCAGCAGAGCCCGTATTTTGGTCAGAACAGAGTGTCCATGGCAACCCACTGGCCAACATGGGGAAAAGGTAATTACTGGAGTTATTTCTCTAGTTTCTTCATCAAAGTGGCTGCCAAATCCTGTTCAAAGTAAGGAATGTTGCCCTCTTGTTGGAGAGTTTCTTGCCTGCTTGTGTGTCCGACTTAAAGATCCTCCATTTCCCTCAAATGTTGCAACAGGTCGTTAATTCCAGGAATTTTTCTTGGTCACTATTGCTCAGATCCGAGCAAGTTCAGGATGCCAAGGGAAGTAAGGGACCGTTCTCCATGCCCTTCTCCCATCATACCCAGTCTGCCAACCGTGGGCCTCCAGCAAAGCCAACAGCATCATTAACTCTTTTTCTCTATTAAACACTCCAAGAAAGAAAAGACCAAATCAACAATTTAAAAAAAAAAAAAAATTAAAGAAGAACATAAAGGGCATTTGAAGTATTTCATCTGTGTTTGAAACCAAGAGAGGAACCGCCGGCTAAAAACCCACTGCGGAGGGTTGACCTTTACGATGGAAGGTTGCAGAAATCCAATCTGATCTGTAGTCACCTGTCTGCCTCTGCCCCTTTCCTGAAATGTCAATCTTGTGGGGAAATTTGGTTATATAAGAGAAAAAAAAAAAACCAAAAAAACCCACCAAAACTGCTCTTAAACATAGTCCTTTCAATTCATGTTCATTTTCAGTTAGCGTGGCAAAGCAGGCCACAAGTCTTCTCCGTCTAGGAAATTTGAATGGAAGCTGCCCTTATGGACACGGTCAGCAAGTGCGTAGTTCAGTGGAGATTTTTAATTCAGGACTGAGAGAGAGATTGCCAGCAACAGAGCCAATGCAGCATGCAAGGCAGAGTTTAAAGGGAGAAAAAATGTGTGAATCGCACTGGATATCGTTTGAAAAAAGCAAATAGTGGTTCTCACTCTATTTCAGCAATGTAGTTGAGCAGGCATATGTTCAAAAAGGGTTCGGGCACCAAAATAGTTCCTCAGCACCCTGCAGACACCAAAGCCTGAAATCCAAACTCACAAGCTGGGAAATCCTGCGGGAGCAGGGATGGAGTTGTCCTGAAAATCCCCCGGGAACTCTGCCCAGCCCCAGCCCGAGCCGGTGGGACCCCTCAGCTGGGGAGAATCGAGGCAGCAGTTTGCTGCCCTGACTCAGGCCGTCTCACCATACACTCATTCTTTGCCTTCCGAATTATTATTTCACTAATCAGCAAATTATTTAACCAGAAAAGAGAGGTTTGAGTCAACCTTATGAGGAGCCTGAATTTCCCCAGGGTTTTACCCGGGTGCCAAAACCTGGCTGAAACCCTGCCCGCTTCCCCTCTCCCCTCTGCAGCCAGCAGCTAAAACGGATCTAAAAAAAACCCCAGGATCGCACCCAAACGGATACATTGCCTTTGTTTTACGGTTGTTTTCCCAAGCAAAGCCGGGTCCCTGAGAGCGGTTCTTTACCATTTGCATTCTCAGTGCACAATCCTGCCTGGCACTTCCCATCTAATAACTGCGCCTTTTGTTTATCTATAATCCGCCCCTGTCACTCTATACCTGTAGTGCACCTTTATCTCTAGGCCTCGTATCTCCCGTACAGAGACCATTCAGCCCTGGGGCTTGTCAGTTTTATGATTCATGGGTATATTGTACCTAAGATCCTACAAAGAAGGTCTTGAAGTAATTTAAAATAAAAAAAAAAAAAAAAAAGGAAAGAAAACAAGTATTTCAGATGGCATGCTGTGTGAAAGAAATCCCTTATTGACTAGTCTAATCTTGTATAATGTAATCTAATAATAAAGCCTGTTCCCAGAGGTACTGCTCAATAGATGTTATAGTGTTAAAACATGTTTTATGCTGTGTTCTGAAACATATTAAGTGTAACAAAATTGTCCAGCTACTTCTTACATACCAGCTACTAAATATGGCAAGAACGTTGTCAATAAAGTAAGCAGTTACTATATTTTAGATTTCTCCGAGGCATAGGATTCAGTTATACTTTCAGTAATCAATTAATTGGCTGCTCATTACTGGCACAGATTGCTTGCAGTCTTTCAGGCTACGCTCCTTGTCTACCCTGGCTGTTGGACTGAGCAGAGCATCCCATCCCACACGCTGGGACCATTGGTCCAGAGGATGCCAGGTCACTGCCTGCTGCTTGAGGTGCTGGAAACCACCTCACAGCAGGGCTGGGTAGAAACCTCGGGAGGCTTGAGTCCCTAAATTTTGCTCAAGACACTGGGGCAGGTTGAATAGGATGTGCAATGCTTCAGGCTCTCCTTGTCTCCCCGTCTCTTGGAGCAGCCTTGGTCTCAAGCATCACATCAGGTTCTTGTCTTGGACCTAAGAACATAAAAATCTCATCCCGGTGATTGTCTCCGAAAAGACAAGGAGGGAAAACTCTGCATTCCTGACTCACCCTGTCGCCATGATGTAGTGTAGAGAGATGCCACACAAAGAATTGCCTGACCGAAGGGGTATCCGTCTGTGGGCCCGGGATGCTCTGCAGGGATAGGAATGACACGGAGGGGGGAAAAGAGCAGGAACTTCTTCAGCTGTGCTAGTGCCACTGAAAATGGCCACGTAATGACACCCCAGCCACCGCTCCTCCTAAAAGGTACCAAATAGCATTGAAATAGCCACGAGGAGGGGGTCAGTGCACAATCCCTGCACCCCAGCCCAGGAAGAAATTTCCAAGTGACCTCAATGACAAACGGATCTGTCTTTCTGAGATCCTTTTCAAACTCTGGACCCCATCCTCGTTCTCAGTACATCAATTTTTCTTTGAACAGCGCTAGTTTTCTTCAGTGTAGTCATAGATTAGAAATCATGTGTCTGGGGTCTCTTATGATTATTTTTTTATTGTGTGTGTGAATCACACAGAGTTGTTTCCGTTCCTTGATTAAATGAGTGCAACTCTTAGAACCAAGTTTTTAATAATAAATGTTGTATTTACAAATTCATAATTCACAAATAATCTTCAGACTTCTTTTAAATTGCTGTTTTCATGGAGGCATCTCTCTGCAAACTGACTTGTACAAGTTTGGTTTTATTTGTAGACAGTAGAATGGGAATGAAGGCAGGAAAAGATAATGTTGTTGAGGCTTTTTCCCTTGAATGAAAATTCTTGGAAAATTACTTGTTAATCTTGTTGCAGGTGTTGAGAAGATTCAAAAATAGTTTTACTGTTGTCATGTAAAATGGCGAATTAAATCTAATACATTTGGTCAGTAGCAACACATACTACTGATAGATTTTAATAGCAATATCTAGTACAAATATTTTTAGTGATATAGTTGCCTCATCTGCAGGTATATTGTGCACACACTAAAAATTAGCAAAACAGAGGGCAGAATTACGTACTGACACCTGTATTTTCCATATAATCATCATAAAAACATGCATGGACTCTATGTGAAAAGGTATATGTGTTCTCCTGAAAATCATGCCAGCAATTGTTTTGAAGTGCCAAGATACATATTTTTCCTTCCAGACCTGAGAAATAGAAAAGTACCGGCCACGAACAAATACGAATAATTAAAACAGATTTGCAGCATATTTTATATACGCAGTTGCTACTAGCATGTGAGAAACACTGCCTTAAAAGATGTGATGGATCATGACACAATTAGCAACTATTTATCACAGTAACAATCCAAATTGTGTCCCCAGTATGCTTAATTGTATATTTAAATTAAATACAGGTGGTCCATGTAAAGTAGAAATCAATCAATATATTGTAATTAATATAATCATATCTCTCTAGGGGTCTAGCAGGTGTGTTAGAGACAGAGATGCAGATTGTATAGCTTCTTAGTACAACAGGACATTCATGTGGCAGGAGGACCTGAAATACAGACAGTAAATACAGGTAGATATTAAGTAAATTTAAATGTAGGTAGATCGTTATGGACCATGAAATCGTTAGCCTTTATGTAGTCCCAGCACCTTTTCAGAGTACAGTAGAATTATCACTCTAGAAAATGTTATGTGTTGACATCCAATTGCTACTTAACAATAAAACAATTGCCTTATTAAATCTAAATTAAATCCTGTTTAAGATAAATTTAATTTAAAGTGGGGCTTAAATGGCCCACGAGAGTGACAAATACCCTGAATGAAGCAGTCCCAAATTGTTTGTACGGCTTTATTATTTCAGCCAGATAGCTGTTTATTATTTTTGTATTATTGTTTTAATTTGCCGATGTCCCGTCTGCTTGCATAGAGCTATTTGAACAACCAGAACTACCGAGCTGTCAGATGCTTTCTAATTCCAACCCAGAGCTGCTAACATTCCTCAGAAACTTTCGCAAGCAGACAGAGTCATTAACATCATTTGACCATTTCATTTCAGGATTCATTTTACACAGCTGGAACTGAGCTGTGCTGCGAAGGAGACATGCCTATAACTGACAAAACACAGGACTGACCCTGAGCCAGCAAAAAAAGAAAAATAATGTGTTACTTACATCAGCTAAAGGTGCTTACACTTTAGGCATTTCTTGCAACAGATTTTGTTTTCTGCGTATTGGGTTTGGATTTTGGTTGTTTTTTCTGAAAAAGAACATCTGCAAAATAATCCTCATCCCATGTACACTTTAAATAGTATCAAATAATAATCTATAACTGATGCAAGCTCTCTGGGCACAGTTACCGTCACAATATCCTTTTAGATTCTTTCTAAAAAAGTGACTTTTCCTCCCTCAGCAAAAAAAAAACCCAGACAGGTACGGTGCGCGTTTTCTATTCTAGTGAAAGGAACCCCTCAGCACTCCATTCCCTGAAAATTTTCCACACTGATTTGTAACCTTTGGGGGAAAAATTCTTAATTCTCCATGGTTTCTGATCACTTAGGCTTTTCTGGGCTTGGGTAACACAGCATGCCACATGTTTTCCTAACAAATTGCATTCGGACACTTTCCGACACTTTCATTATTTTAACTCAGGTAATAATTAGTCACTGTCAGAGCTAAGACTTAGGTTGTGCAAATCAGAATAAATTTACCTTGCTGTAGCAGCAGTCACAAATGAAGCAATAAATTAGAAATAGCAAATTGTTACGGACTTAAGAGATCACAACTCAGAATCGCTACCTGAAATCCAGGAAATGTTACAGCACTGCCAAGATTTCCTTGAGAGCTTAATTTTTCCAGATAACTTTGTGTTTTGAGAATGTTATTACAAAAAAAAAAAAAAAAAAAGCCCTGGAGATATTATACTCATGACATTCCCTGAGAAAACACAACGGGACTCTGCTATTGCAAAAAATCAAATGACCGAAGACTGTTTCTTATTAGTATGAAATGCATGTCTTTTGGAGGTCTTCAGGGTTCAGAGTCTCTCCCCCTCCCCAGCTTCCCTCTCCCTTATCCTTACAGTTTCTATAGATTAAATGCATAGCGCAACCCCATGGGTTCTCTGTTGTAAAGCTATGTCTAATATGAGGCCACTAGACACTGTCACATAAAATCCATTAAAGTCCATCAGATGCACTGTCTTGGTAACGTTCAGCTCATTGTCATTGGGCTGCTGCAATGAAGCATAGAGTGCCTGCTTTGAAACTTGATTAAAACAATTCATTAAAAGTAAGACAACTAATCAGAACACAAGGGTTGTCTTCATGGGACTTGAAAAGTTCATTAGTGCCCCCACCATGAAAAACAGGAGCGGGGAAAAAGAAAGAGGCAAGAGAGAGAAAGGGCCCTCCTCCTCCCCTCCTTTTCGAGCTGTTATCTGAGGGCTGGGGTCCTTCCCTAGTGCTTTAATTGGTTTGATCTGATCCTCCAGCACTGTCCCAAAACCTTCATCTGAAATTGTTGGTCATTGTGGTTTGGTGCCTCTTTTTTCCATTTTCTTAAATAACTACAGAAATGCTACCCAGGTGCAGTTTTTCTCCTAATTTCCCTTCTCTCGCCAAAAATACACAGATTTCATTATACAGATGCTCTTCTGTACAAAAGCACAAGAAACAACAAGAAACAGCATTTCAGCCTCTTTTACAGCGAATGCTTGGCTTGTTTTCTTTCAAAATCTCCTCCAATTTAATTTTTAACCCCCCAAAATAAAAGCACTTGAAATTGAAAATTGTTTTGAATTTGTCAAAACAGCACCATTCTAGAAACCATAATTTATGCTTTTGAATTGCCAGAAAGGTATTCAAATTTTTCATTTTCTTCCTGAACAAATTTCTTTTCAATTTTAAAATTAAAAGAGCTCTGATAAATCAGTGCATTTAGGTAGAGCTCTGGTTTTGACTCTAAAATTCTGACAGACGTATTCAAATCGCATCAGTGTGGGTACCTGAGAATAAGTATGGTCCTTCTTCAAAGCGTCATTAAAAAGAAAACAAACGAGCAAACAGACAAACCCTTACACAAATGACATCAGTGTGGAGAGGCTGCTTTCTCACATAGCGTTTGAGGATGCAGGGACTACTGCGGGTCTGGTAGATTATGTCGGCTGTTTGCAGAGGTGCGTTAGCTCCTAATCTGAACAGGTAAACAGCAGTAAATTCACAGAGCCTATTTCACCCGTGTTAATGTTCTTGTGAATAGTAATAGCAGAGCACCACTCCAGGCATCCTTCAGGAGGGCTGTGATTTACGTGATATGGGAAAGGTCTATTCTCTTTGTTCAATATAAGCCATAAACAAAATTCCTCCAAATGACTATTATGAAAAGTAGCTTCACAATATTGCATGAATCTTTCCACATCCTATATCTTATCTAAAGTTTATGCCTGTAAGATGGACTACTTGTATTGCAGGAACTCTATAGATTATCTCCATTAGCGATTAAAGAGACTGTGTTTTTTCTGCGCCTCCTGCCAACCCATTTGTTACCTCCTTAAATGAGTGAAGGGTCTTTTGATTACAGGGTTCTTTGCTCAGGAAACCACCATATTTGCAAACACAAATGCATATATACACTCTAATGAATAATGAAGGTTATTTATTGCTTGTGCTTGAAATAATGGTTGATTTTGGAGTGCCTTTCATAAAACCCACATCAGAAAGTGTGTTATGTCCTGACATTTTCATTGCAGTTCAAGTAAAATAGTCCTCGGAAATTGTCTTGCTACCAAATTGCAATCATAAAGGCATGGCTTCAGACTCCGCGAATCACTTCAGATTGTGAACTTCTGGATAATATATAACATAAAGAGTTTAATTGAATCAGCCAGTTGGGTTTTTGCCCAGAAAAGTAGAAATTTAAATGCTGATGCAGCTTTAGCTTCCAATGACACCAGTCAGCACTCCTTAGATTGGATTGTAAATAATCTTATTTGAGGATATGCAGTATGATAGGGATATACTTGTCTGTAAACTTGCTAGCAAAAGTAATTAAATAATTCCATTGTGTACTAAGACATATGAAAAACCACTGACCCCAAAGAAAGATTTGATAAGTATTTACCAGCAGCTAGAAGAAAATACTGACTTTTTAGCAACTCTTGGCTTATTTTGGAGTTGCTAGGACAAAAGAAAACAAAATAATAAATCAAAGCGCAGCAACAGCGCAATCTGTTTCTGACCCATGTTTGAAGACATTTGTGGCAAATGCCTTTCAGCCCACTTGGATGGTAATGCGAATACTCTGTCTGAATGCAGCTTGGTTCACATCCCAGTGTTTGAAAGTTCATCTGGACTGGTGTCCTGAACGTCTCAAGTGATGGCTTTCAAGCTTCATCTACGGCTGATAGAAACAGAAAAATAAATACAAATAGATCTCCCATGTGATCCAACTCAAGGTATTACATCCATTCAAGACCAAAAAAAAAGGAAATCTGGTCAGTGAAAACAGTATTTACCCCCAACTCATAAATATCTCAAAATTTTTTATTTTCCAGAAGTTTCACACTTGCCTAATGAGAAATGTTAAAAGTGAAAAATGGAACAATTTAAAACTGTGCCTTTGTACACTTGTAACACCTTTAATACTTTCTTTTGCCTTTTTTTTTTTCCAGAGACAATTTGAAAATGAACAACTGAAGGAATTAAGGGGGTAAATAAAAGACAGTGGTGCAAAAGTTCAAGTAAGTGAAAATAATGGTTCTGTTTTAAAAGCAGAAGGCTGCATATTTTAAGGTCTGGGGTTTTTACAATTTAAAATACATTTAAAACTTTCATCTACAAATCATCAAGAAAGCAAAAACCCAAGTGAGGGGTTTTCCTTGAATATTACTGATCTTTTCCCAATGTCCAGGTTCAGTGAGGTGTAGTTATTCAATGTACAAGGCATCTGACCTGAAGTTACACAGGGAAAAAAGTTGCCTTACTCAGAGACAGCTTAGTTAGTTAGGGAGAGGATGGTCCTTTTTACTGTAGCTGTTAGTGTTTATAGAAAAGATAAAGAATTTGTATTCAAATACAGATGATTAAATCAAATACAACTTCTCACAGAGCTTTAATGCTACAGCTGCCTTCATCCACTCTATTTCATGTTGCAGCATCGTTAGTCCATGCAAACTCAGTCATGTGTGCTAGACTGGATCACTAATTTAGTTAGACTGGATCTAAGAAATGCATTTGAGAAAATCTCAGGCATTTCACAAAGTAACTCAGAGCTCCTCTAAGACATTGAATCTGTGCCATCTAGCATGGGTACTTTGCTGCCAAAATTGTTGTTTATGGAAAAGTTGTTACATCAGAGACTGTTGACTTGTAATTTTAAAGATCACGTTTCACCTAGAAGTATAAAAATCGCAACCTTATGGATCTAGTCAGATTCCAGTTGGAGTCGTCTTCCCTTTCTAGTGCAGTTAGCCACAGTTACTGTCACAAAACAGAAACTTCATTCTTCTTGGAAAATGGCTCCCTGCCATAATAGCCAAGAATACATCTTTGGGAACTTTGACACTTTTTCCCTTATGTTTATTTTCACTAAAAAGTAACAAAATATCTGTTTGTCACTACTCAAACTTCTTGTTTCTGCAAGCTGCAGTGAGGGCTCTCAAGTTTTCTCATCAAGCTTCATTTTATGATACCTCTATTTTCCCTGCACAGTCTGTCCATTTCTTTTCCCTTTCCCTCTTTCTTCACGATGATTAGCACTATGCCTACAAGGAAACCTTCCTTGTAGATTTGATGGTGCAAACCTCAGCGCACATGTTTCATCCCACTGAAGAGAAGACCAACCATGCCTTTCACCATAAACGTTCAAGATGCCTCCAAAGTATGAAATTTGCTAAATAAATTATAGATGCATCTCTCTTTTTCTAGTTATCATCTCACCAAAAACCCCAGAGGGCTGAAAATGTGATACACACGAATATATGTACAATGTGGCTAGGTCACCTTGGTCACTGCACAAGGTAAATACTATCTGGCCAAGGCAGCGTGGCTGCGTTTTCTTCATTTTCTTAGTGGTCTAGATGCCAGCAGGGACCACAGAGTTAGGGGAAAACGACACCAACTCTGCAATTCTTTTCAATGAAAAATTAGGCACACCTTCACCTGCCTCGGTAAAGTAATACTGACCCTGATTTTGCCACAGGTCTGTATCAAAAGTAGTTCAACGAGGATGGTGAGCCAGCACCCCTGTTTCTCCCCAAAACTTATTAACCACCGGACCTACTTCAGCTCCAAAAAATGTGAATATGTATCCAAAATCAACTTTGCAGATGGATTTTGCTTCCATTAAATTCCATGGTGAAAAAAAAAAGCCCCGTATAGGGTTTAATTTAATTATGGGCATACAGCACTTGCAAGAAAAAATAGGTTCATATTTGGATTTATGGAATTATTTTACTGAAAAAGAATTACGTTACATATTTAAATCCCTGGTGGCTACTAATCTTTTATTAAATACAGTGTAAATCCAGCTGCGACCATGCAATAAAACCTCCAAGGGGCAAAAAGGAGTGTGTTTTATATTTGATTTCTGCACGCAACAACTTGGTCTCCTGAATACTGCCCATATGCCATTATGCTCTCCTTGACATTGATCTTTTATAGGGGCTCAATATGCTGAACCCCTGCTTAAATGTACAGAAGGAATATGGTAAGATTACGCACCACCTCTAAAATTTCATATTTCTGGCCCACTCACAAAACAAAACCTTGTGCGAAGCTATTGTACCAATGCATTTCATGTCAGTTAGTAAAATACACAGAAATTCAGTTTGTAGCAAGAGGAGTTTGATTTCATTACACAACTTCAGGACATAATGATGTGACTCTGTGGACAGTCACCCATAGTAATTAGCTGGAGAGTAAATCCATTTGTTTTTTGTTCTTTTTTCATCAGGACATGCATTTTCACTCTCATGTGCCCAGGGTTTGAAAGGTTTACATTACATAAAATTAGGACTATATAAACTATGAGCTTCATCTGTTTTCTAATATGATTGCCCCTTCCCTTCAACAGAGTAGCCTAATTGATAGCCTCCGTTGTATGCAATGCACGTCAATAAATACTGAACATGAATGTGAATCAATATTGTGTTAGTACTGGGATTAAGCAAGCTATTTTCTCCCCCCTTTTTTTTTTTTCTCCAGAAGAGATGAATATAAGTAAATAAAACGACTGTTTGTCTGAAATTCTGCCTGGGGATTTAGTTTTGCATTTCCCTGTAGAAGCACATCAGAAGTCACTCTGGTCCCTAATACTTTGACCCAGCGTGCACAATAGAAGCAAACACCTCGGTGGACTGTTGGGAAGGACAGCCCTTTTCACTGAAAATACACGTGCCATTGCAGAGATTTGACTTCTGAGATCTTTTTTCTTTTTTTTTTTTTTTTCTT
>VXBO01000989.1:337057-398740 GCA_013400135.1 Rhinoptilus africanus
TTTTTTTATTCTTTTTCAAGCCACAAATTAGAGGAAAATTTATGAGAGCCTAGACAGTAATTTATAGGACCAATATTGACTGCTCTTGACCCTGTGTGTTATTCTGCAGTCTAAACAATGCCAAATCGCTTAGATGACCCAATACCATGCCAAAATCCATAGACACCTGATATATATTACACAAATTTTTAAAGCATGGCAAAAATATAACCCAGTGATAAATGACCACAAGATTTTAGAGCAGTTCTTGCAAATGCAGAGCAAAAGAGCTTCAGCAAGTCTCTAAGGTTTTGGGAAATGAGGAGTGGAACAGGAGGTATATAATGTTAGGACCTGTTAGCCATCAGATCAAAGTTTGTATCTAAGCCCATAAGACAAGAGTTTACAAAAAGGTTCTGGACCAGTCACCGTCCATAAACACTCAAGTGCTTCAGATGTGGGCTAGGCTACTTGCTAAAGTGCTTGATGTTGCTTTATGTGCCCTCGCAGAAACCATCTCTGCTTTCTGAGGGGTCTAAATTCCTTGTCCCAGTAATGACAGGTTGGTGCAGAAACCCCACGCATCCCCCTGCCTGCACCCAACAGGCACCACCAAGTCCTACCTTGCACTCATTGTCCACCCTAGGACTGAGGGTGATTGGTTTGGGGTTTAGTTTTCCAAAGCACCTAAGTGAAAATAAGTGGATTTGAGATGTTTAAGAGACTTAGGAATTTAAAGTCAATTTTTCCAGAAACAAGGAATTATATGATCACCTCCAAACATCTATTCTTCTAAAAGGCTCAAAACGAATGGAAATACCAAGGTTAATGGCCAAATTTTCTACAGAACTAAACACCTCCAAGGTGCTGGCAATGTTTGGCTTTGTGAGAGCTAACTTTTAGATTGAATATTTCATCATCCATATACTTATTTAGGAGGTAGAAACACTTCAGTACGAATCCTTTCTGTCCCAATTTTTTTTACAGAAGCAAAATCTATGTCAACCACATCTGAAATGACTGTCTTAACCACAGGTCTTGGCAGGAATAAGTCTTTTTCAGTATTGCCATTGTAGCTACTATTTTATAGAGAATGTTTTCATTAGAGGAGAGGCTGGTCCCCCATTTTACTGCCTGAATCACAGGGTTACAGGACCATTCCCGTACTTCCTTTAGTTGAGGTTTTCTGTTCATTTTTTTTTCCATCGCACAGAAATAAAATACTTTTCATTTATTTCTGAAATAGACATATGGGCATTTCTATATTGAAAGTTAGCAAAAACTTTTAAATTATATATATTTGAATATTCATATATGCACATTTATACATGTAAATCTGCGCTTGCTAGGACTGCATGTTACATATGCACAAATGCATAACACGCAGCATGTAAAAAATCATTGTAGGGCTGCATTTCTTGCAACTGAATTTATTTACCTTTATACATAGAAAGCGAAAAGTACTATATTTTAAGGATGTGTTTCGCAGATTACTTTTCCAGTAGCAGCAAACTGTTTCTGTACAGCTACTCACACTAGATGAATTACCGTTTTCCTAGCTTGCATCTACAACAGTCAATTTAAATGGTGACTTGTGGGGAATGTATGGCTAAATCAAGTCTTCAGTTGGAGGGCTTAGCTTAATTTTCTGTGGCATCTTGTGTCACAATATGTCACATCAGCGTGGCTGCTTGGGTGGATGGGATACTCTTAAAGAAGGCATCAGTCTTAAATGGGTTTTTTCTGCAAAGCCAAAAAAACAGTCCAACAAAAAGATGTTAATGAACTGGATCTCCATGTGTCAGTCTGGACTTATGGTTCATTACTGTACCAGTGGAGGAGTTTGGGGAGAAAAGAGGACACAGGTTTGCACTGCACAGTCATTTCACTTGAACCTTTTGAATCCCACTCTATGCTGTCAGCATCTCAACCTGGAGTACGGTCCCAAGGTACCTGAGACATTAACAAGCCTGCAAATTCCAACTTCTTTTTTTATTTGCCTCCCACCCCTTTCCCCTTTGTTGCTATAGTAAAAATGTTTCTACTTTTCTACATCTGTCTGCTGTTGCCAACAAAACACTGGAGAACAGGAGGTGATCTTTCTGTTTTCGTTCCAGCAGCCTGGCCCTGAATGAGTTTAATCGGCTGAGAAACGCGACTGAAAAGGGCTTTGCTACCCTTTCTAACTTCACCGCGCTCAGGCTTTCTGTAGCCTAGAGAGTGACACCCTATGCCTTATTTCACTGTGGATTATTTAGAATGCTTCAATTGTGACTTGTCAATGTGGTCCGGGGTAGATCAAGGCAAAACCTCCGACAAGAAAACAGCAATGCGAATATGATGTGACTGACTGCTGCACAATGGACTAATACCTCTTAATTTGGACTTTTAGCAATCGTTTACCGTCCTTATGCCCTTGAAGATTCCAAATCCACTCTTACAGAGAAGAAAAAAGTCCCTCTCTTTTTCTTCACTCTCCCTCCCCCCCCTCACCGCCATAACTCGAGTGTATCGATCAATGTCTCCGTATGCATTTAATAGCTTTATTTCAAAGCACTTTACTCTTAAAAGCCCCTCTCACCGAGGCACACTATTGAAATACTGTGCAGGTGTAATTAAATGAGCCAATTTTTCGCCCTGGACTATATGCCTGTTTTGTCTTTGGCATTAGAACTACAGGATGAGTCTCGGTCATTTCTTATCTCTGGGCAGTACTGATTTGGGGTTTGTCTCCTTTTTTTTTTTTTAATTAAAAAAAATAATTAAAGTGAAATTAATTGGTTAAAGGTTAATAGATGTAGAGATTGACGTCCTCAGTAAAAGTACTCCACCTGAAATGACAGTGCACGAGCCTTAATATATTACCAGCTAGTTATGCCTGTACTACACCCAGGAGTAATATGGCCAGGGCGTCACTGCATGCCAAGTATCCTGTGACTTTGCTGTGGAGACTACTTCAAAGTTATTCAGTTACTGCTGGATGCTATGACTATATTTACAATGTTCACTAAGAAATGGAGGGAAACTTTTCATTTATTTCACATGAGAAATTTTCACACAACAGTTTTTTTGCTCACTTCAAGATCTTGGGAAACCGTTCAAAAATATAATTTCCCGACATCAGTGTGAATAGATTTCGTACGTCTCTTTTGACATTTTTTCTGTTCCTTATCAGGCACTTTTCACTAACGCTTGTCCGCACAAAATTTTGCTCACAATAAAAGCTGCAGGAGAGCCTTGTGGGCACTCGTACACATATATTTTCACCAAAAGGGTTAGAAGGTCAGTTGAAAGCTCTTTGAAATACGGGTGTCATCCAATGAAGACAGAGAAATGTAGCTATGCATCTTAATCAGGCATCGTGAATAGGAAATACTCAAAGCAACAGTCATGGTGAATAGTCTGTGATTAGTCCACAAGCTGAAATCAGACCACATAAACCCCCTGCCAAATGATTTTGAATTGTGACCATATTTGTAAAAATTTAAATTTGTCAATAGATAAGTCACAAGCAGAATAAAGGTATAAATTTCTCAGATAGATTATTCACAAAGGATAGAGTGCAGAGCTGCAACCTGGAATAGTATTGAACCCAGTGACCTAGAGGTGAAGGGCTGGAGAGCCCATAACCAATCACCTTTGAATTCAGTGTACTGGACTGTCTATTTGAAAATTAAACAAAGACCCAACTGTAGTAATTGTGTCACCTTATGTACTTAAAGTAATTTCCACAGCTCAGCTCAATATCTGGAGGAGCAAATGGAGAAATTGCCTGTTGTGTCACTTCTCTTCTCTAAGGCTTTATATCTACTCAATTTTTTCCTCTGTGCTTTCCTACTCCTCTTCACAAAAACATTGCAAAGTTCCTTAGAAGAGGCAATAAAATGCACAGATGGCTGAGCCAACAGAAATAAAACTAAAATAAGACCTTCGCACAGATGTGAAAAGGTGAGACAAAAAAACCACTCTACCTTTGCATAGCTGTTTTCTTTAAGCATTGGTCCATTTTGGCTACGCTGCAGTTACTGAGAAAACATATTTATTTGCCAAATTACTGTTGTAATAGAATTACTTTATGGTTGTTAATTAAAAAAAAACCCTGAAAACAAAACTTGCTATGACAGGTGTCAGTTATCAGGATGTGGCAAAACATAACCCTCTAATTCTATGTGGTAATTGACTGACTAAACCCCAATACGCCCCATCATGGACTAAGAGTCTGGTTCCCCTCCTCTGTAGTAAACATCGGCTGCCTGAAGAAGAGGTTTCATTCAGACTTCTCAGGCTTAGTGGCTCCTTAGGGCACTAAGAAAGGTTTTCTAGTCCATGGAGAAAGTCAGACTCGAAAGTCCCTTCTTGCCTCAAACCCCTGAGAGGAGCCAAAGCTGCTCCTAGATGAGATGCCGTTAGCATTGCTGACACATCTCTATACCAAACATACGAGATGCCCTGAGGACCCTGAACTCAGCAAAGCAGTAGGGCTAGAGAAAGTACTTAGACTGATTTGCAAGCCATGGTAAAACAACGTCTTCTCTGATGCATCCTTCTTCACCCCAACAATCTGGCTTTGAGATCATTTCTGTATCTGGCAGCCTCCCACTCTCATAGACCAGACTAATAATGATGGCCAAATTCTGCTAAATACACCATTACCTTCTTGAGGCAGAACATTTCCTTCACTTTGCTTTTATAAAACTATGGATTCTTTCTACTTTAGGGTAGAACCGACTACTTAGGATAAGTCAGAGTAAATCCACTGAACTTCAATGGATGCATATTGCTTTACAACACCTGAAACATTGCCATAAGGCATAATTATGATAATAGTAACCTAAAAAGATAATTTTCTTTATTAGTATAAAAATGAACTTAGATTTTGATTTTTCAGACTCCTATTTTTCCAGTATATTCCAAACTAACAAGTGACTTAAACTGGAACAGAACTAGCTTTAAAGTCGCCTTCAAAACTAAAAAAAACCCTTCCAAATAATTGTGCTTATGTTACCTCCTTCAGCAGCAATTATCTGGTTTCGTCCCAGCCTCCCTACTTACCCATAATTACCATCTCCTTTGACATGGTTAGCTAAAAGTGAGTATTAATATGTTGATTCAGAAATTGGTGGAGCACCAAGGGTGCCAATGACCCTACTTTCACTTTGTTCTAAGAATGTGTTGATCTGTGGTTTCTAGTGGCTGCTTGAATTTGACTTGAAGGTTGAAAGTAAACACATCACTCAAGCACATGGTACATGTATTAAGGTCTTTCTGTCACCAGCCTCTGCTTTTTTTTCCCTACTCCCTGGGTCAGGCACCCCAGAGTCCCCCCCTTTCCCCTTTCCTCTCATGGGACCCTGGGGAAATATTTCTCTTGACATGAACTCCTGCGTGGCTAACACCTGCGTTTCTTTCAGTGCACATTTCCATGGGGGAAGTTTTGCATTTTTTCTTCTTTTTTTTCCCTCCCCCAGAAAAATATTTCTCTAAGAATGATCAGATTTTCCTAGCCACTCCAAACACGGAGACCTGTTGCATTTCCACCAGTGGAAAGCAGACTGCTTGATTTTGAATTCCCTTTGGCCAGGAGATCATCTTCCAAAAATGTGTGCTTTAAATGAACACGGTCCATTTTTTTAAGCTGCAATATTAAGGGTTATGATGGAACAGGAGACGTAGTAAAGCCAGGATTTTCTACCTCTCAGAATAATAATAACAAAATCTAATGTGGCAAATTTCTCTTGGCTTCCAGATATTAGAATGCCTTCAACACATCTTTGCCAAGTTTACACCTACAAGGGTTTGCTATGTCAGAAACCTCCCTCTTAGAGGATGAAGTTTTTAATGGCAAAAAGGATCGTTGTTATAGTTTGAAGTAGTTCCTTGACCAAAATAAAGCTATGCTGTAAAATAACTTGTCTCAGCATAGCTGTCTTTACCAGGGCTTTTGCTGGCATAAATATGTTGGTCGGGGTTTACAAAGGGGGGATTGTTCTTTTTTTTTTATTTTTACACACTAACTGACATCTTTATTCTGGGGAACAAAATTAAGTGTAAACCAAGCATTACTGTCTACAGCATTTTCTTGGGGTCAGGGTTTCTAGGGAATAATAGAAGGAGAAAGCTTCCTAAAGCCATATCTTTGTGGGGTAGGGATGGGGGTTCCAATTTACTAGTCTTCATCTTATTGAGGGCAATAATTTCCCTGAAGACTTTATTGGCAGGGTATCACTGCAGAAAACTTTTGCTGCCGGCAACCCTATTATTTTCCATGAGAAATACAGTCCCGTGAGAAAGCACGTTCTCACTCTATTTCTGTGGGAAACACCAGGAGAAGAAGAATTCCAAATCCCGCGAGACCGAGCAACTGGAAACAACACCAGAAGCCCTCTTGTTTGTGTAACTTATTGCAAAAATATCAANAACTGGATTTATATTTGACAGCCCAAAATCCCAAGGATGTTCAGTCTATTTCAGTTGTCAATTTACGATCTTTAAAACATTTTTAAAATTGACTGAACCTTAACTACATCCTACCTCATCTTGTACTAGCCAAGTTTTACAGATGCCATCTTAAAAATCAATTCAAAGAACAGCCATAAACTTGAAAGCTTCCTATTTGAAGTGTATATGGCAGAATGCAATTTTGTTTAATTTTAATTGACAGAGATGTCAGCCTAAGAGAATATTTTAGAATATTAGTAGGCACAGTAAACTCATGCCTTGACACTTTTATGATATAATGGTATAATTCTCAGGAAAAAAATCACCACTGTCAGGATTTACACAAAAGCAGTACATGTTTTACTTTTTCCTCAGTAAAGGAGTGACAAATGTATTACTAATTACACAATTACTTTATTATGTAGAACCGGTAATAAAACCTTTGACGTACACTCGGAAAGTCTTAGTTTCATTAAAAAAGACAGGATTTTTATTTTTTTTAAAATTAGTATTACAAATTTTCTGGTGAGGTTTCAGCCTGTGGGATGTAGTTCAGTTCCCTGCCCTCCTGCATTTTCCAAAAGCATATTTTATGGCCTGTTTGTTCCTAAGGAGACAAATCCTCAAGTGGTGTAAAACTTCTATTGCTACCTATTTGAGCAAGCTGAGAATCAGGCTTGAAGAAACACAAACCGTTACTGCAAAAGTTCCAAACACAATGATATCTTGGATACTGATTATTACATGTCTTCATATTTTTTGATATGACAAAGCAACTTCACATTAAGAAATAAATGCATAACCTCACCTAAGTTACTCACGCCCCGAGTCCAGATGAAATAGAAATAACATAAATAGGAAACTTCCCTAATTTTGAAAATGGCCAGATTCTGAACCTACCTCTTTTTGCAGAAATCCACAGAACTAAAAAACTGAGTCCTCAGTCTCCCACTTTGGGAGTGGATAAAGTCCTGCTCCAAACCATACCCTACTGTCCCTTTGCATCGCTGCTGTAAAGAAAATTCCCAGGCAACAAGGAGGACCAAAGTGATGCAAAGGCAAACAGAGGAACCTGGCACTGCTGTACAATAAGTATAAATACTCCCTAACTCCTCAAGGCCTGATCTAGCAAACTACTTAAATATGCAGCTAACTTTAAGCACATGAGTAATCCCTTTGACTTTAAAGAATTCATCATGAGCTTGAAGTATAGTGCCCTGTTGTACTGGGACCTAGCCTCCAAGACAAAGTATGGCAGTGATTTAGTGATGAATTACAGCCTATAGATGGACAAGCCAGTTGGGTTAAACAAGAATTGGCCCAACCCTTTGCCCTTCTCCAAAAACAAATCTGAATAAAGGTCAAAAGAGTGTGGTTAAGGATGTACTTACCAAACTTTCAAACCTTTTGAGGACCATCCACCACCAGTAAGGGCTCTCGCATTGTATCCCTCCGGGAGTCCCATAGGCGTAGTCGGTTGTAAACTCATTTTCCTATATGGTCAGGCACGCGTGTGGGGGGGAGGAATGAATGACAATGTAGAACGGCCAAAGCTGGTGTCCTGTGACCATGGAGCTTTTAATATGGAGGCAACGGAATCAGGATTAAGAATTGCAGCTGCTAAGATGCTAAACCCCACATACAGCGCCTATGGCTCAGACGTTATCAAGCGTAAAATCTTCTGAATAAAGCCTTACATGGGGGCACCATTGTAAACTGCTTTCCCAGTTAAAGCCTTTAGGTAGTGGTAAGAAGGCAAAGGTTGTATTTTGCCATATTATTTTCAGTAATATGTCAAAGGCCACTGAAATCAATTCCCATTAATTTTAAAGGACTTTCCATAGTAAAAATAATGCCCAGTAAAAGCACTATAATGAAACTGCTGCTTAAACTATTCCACTCCTTTAAGGATGGCCAGCAACTAATTTTCTTCCAGACAATATTGTACAAATTCCAGTGTTTATTTCCACTACAGAAGCTAAAGTCAGACAGGTTTCTAACGAGTAAACTCTGAAGTTGTGACTGTGACTTTGAAGTAGTTTTTGCTATAGTCTCTGTTTATGTTTGTTTATATCTAACCCAGATTCCCTCTCTTTGGTATTCACTTCATTCTCAGTATGACATTGGCATCAAATTCTAATCCCAGCACTGCCACTAACAAAAGTTGTGGCTATGAGTAAGTTCTCACCTCAGAAATGGCATGTGGAAAAAATGACACAGTTAATATTGTAGACCATTGAGGAAAAAATGATAGAAGTTATAGGTTTTTAGAAAATTGACACAGGATTTCTGTGTTCCACTGCAAAGTGGGACAGTGGGTTAATCCAGGTGAAGGATCCCCATCAGGGTTGTAAGGTTGTAAAATTAATCCATTTTGTTAAAATTCTGTTCAACTAGTTCTGTCCATGTGTGCCTTCCCAAAATCTCAGGATTGGTCCCTACCCCAAGGAGCTTGCCATTTAATAAAAAAATTCCACTGAAAAAATTTCAGCTTCCTGGAATCCAAAAGTTAATATCATAGCAAGTCCTAACTGTCCCTGAAATGCCTCGAATTGTCCCAGGAAAGTCCAATATTCAGATCATATTTTCCAGGATAATTGTAACCTAAATGAAAGTTGTCTCCAGTAGAATACTTCCTGTTGGTTTTCCTTACAAGAGTTGTCCTGATTGCACATGCTGGAACAGAACACCTTGGTGAAACAACCAAACTATTTTCCAAGGTTAACAGGTACAGCCTAAAGAACAAATGCTGGTCGTTGACCTGATGTAGAGATGTCTAGATTAACTACATACCTTGTATTAATTCACAACCTGTGGTCACCCTCACTTCAGCAGTCACAAAAAACAAGCAGCAAAAAATGCTAAGCTGACTAAATTTTTCGCTAGTTAACATAGAATAAAAGGTCCATAATAGAAAACTTCCTCCCTAAAAGAAGAGCATAATAGAGATTACCTATCATGGAAATTCAAAAGACAACACAGTCTTCCACATTTTTTCCTTAAATATTCTTGCTGGTTTTGATGCTCACTTTCCTGGCAAAAATGCATAGAATTTCAACCTGTGCACAAATTGCAATAGTGTTTTGAATGGGTTTGTATGGTTTTGTTGACCAAGGAAAAATAACCAAAAAGAAAATCAAGGCCACAGATTTCCAAGACTGAGACCACAGTGTATAAGAAACCTCTGTAAGGAGCAACATAACACAAACAGCAGTGGATGATTCCTTGAAAAGTCAAACTGGCAGCAACCACATGGATATAAACACCATCAACAAGAGAAGACATTATGAGACAGAAGAAATTAACTTGCAAGTGTAATAGGAAGACTGCAGATTTAAGAAGTGAGGAGAGGAAATAAGGAATTGGTGGGGGTTTTCTTTATTTGTTTTGTGAAAGAAATGGATGGGAAAATGAAACCTCTATCAAGTTTTTCCCTCCTTATAACAACAGGCACCTGGCCCATATGAAGGATTAACTGCCTGCTTGTAAACTGTCGTGTTTTGATATTAAGCCATTTTTAGCTGCAGCTTGGCCTAGCGATGTATGTGCATCTGTCACCCTATAACTCAGCCGTGACTTCTATCATGCTTTGAAGAGAGCACCACACCTGGATTGGCATCTCTCATGCCAGCTTTCAGCCCTCTGAGATTTGCCTTCAGTTTAGGGGATTATCACACTTCAAAATCCAGGCTTTGAAAACAAAGAGTAAAAATAGTCATCACTAAATTAGTATAGTAATGCTTTGTGTAGCTGAAAAACAACAGTGGAAATGGTAGGTGGCAGGCCTTTCTCAGGAGCTATTTTTAACTGTATCTAGCACTTTTTTGGACAGTATAAAAAGTTTCAGTCCATGTTATTGACTAACAGGCTATAAAACCTCAGGTTTGAACAAAAAATTGAGCTCATTTTTGTGATTTCTAAAAGAGCTTCAAAGCCACTACAAATAACCACATAAATGTTTTTGCCTTGATTTTCCAGAACTTTATATAGCTTACTAGATAGAGAGACCTGAATCAAAATCTGTGGAAGTCAATGAAAATATTTCCATTTACTCCAGTGAAAGCTGCATTTGGCCTAAAAATGATCCTTTACGTCAGGCAAACTTGCCCATTGAGTTCTAGCCAGATCTAATTTTAAAAGACTTTAACTGGAAATCATCACTCATCCTTACAGATACTGTGAAGAATAAGGTTTCTTTATACCTTAGCTCAGACTCATTAGGTTTAAGATCCACCATAGGACTCAACACATCTGCCTGGCGACTATTAAGTAGCCTTCCTTTTTCATTACTTTTGCCTCTGCACTGCATAAAACCAAACCTTTTGCGTTTTGGGATGGGTTGGTTGTAGGGTTTCCTAGCATCAGTATCTTACCCTCTTTATTGGCTCCAAATTTTTTCATAAAATGCTGCTAGCATGCATACTTGACAGCCAAACCCATCCTAAGTAATATCAACATTACGATCTATTCTACTGACACAAAAGTAAGAAAGGAAAAAGAAGAACCAAACACTTAACAGTTGATTTTTAGTAATATCTGGCATGATATTCCGAGGTAAGCAATAAAAAGAATGTGTCATATAAACGTATATAAGAATGCAATTCTGAAATCCGTAAGGAAATCTGATTTGGCCAAGAGTTTTTACACAGATTATCTGTTAGCTTCCATTTCTAACAAACCATGTTATGAGATCATGCCTCTCTGTCTCATCTATCAGCCAGTTTCAATTTTGATGACAGGAGGAGGAGGAAAAAAGTCTCGGAAGATAATAAAATCTCTCACAAGTCTCACAGATGCTTAAGTTCATGGAAATGGGGGCTGGTTAGCAAGAAGGGACTTAAACTGGAGTCCCCACCATAGAAAATAGTGAGGCAATGTATGCAAGGAAGCTTCAAAGGACAAAGCTGTGACATTTCTGTACAATCCCTTGTATTTGGATTTTTGCTTCCAAGCCGTGTTTTGGGAGGCTCATATTATACAGATAAAACAAGTCCACTATTGAGCGAATACACATGAGCCAAGATAAGTGTATTTTCCCATGATGATCACATCACAGGGGATACAGAGGCTTGGTTAGGAAGGCAAAGTTTTGGGAATGGCAAAGTAATCTGAAAAAGCCGATCTCCTAGCCTTCCCTTGAACTGAAGTGGTTCATAGGCTTCATTTCTTGGAGGCAAAACTCCCCTCACAATGACCTTAAAAGTATATTTTTACAACCCCGTGGTCTTTCACATTCAAAATCTACTGCAAATACTGCCAGTCAAAAGGGATTTGCAATGGAGCTAAGATGCAATCTGCCTCCTGCAGTCCTTGTTCACCCTAAATAATGGTTTATTCCACAAAGATCTCTGCTGAATTCCGCAAGGGCATATGGCTCTACTCCACCAAATCTGTCCCCAAAGCCTAGATTGAAACTCAAATCATCAGCCCACCCTTTTAAAGAGTACTGTTTTACCTAAAGAAAAAAGTTAAAAATTAGGAGGCTACCAGATTTAATTCCAGGTGACCTAGGGTCTATCACTAGTCTTCTCAATAACTCTGGACAGGTCACTTGGTTTCATATTCCTCAGCAATAAATTGTATCAGCCTCCACCATGGGAACAGTACCAGATTTGAAGATACATGTCACTACACAATACACAGGCATTATTAGTTGTTGTTGGTTTTTAGTAGGATCCCAAAAGTGGTCTGTAGATCACTGCGATAGGAAGCACATGGGACACCAGAAGGGGAAAATTAGATAAATTGGATCACTTAAACAATAGAAATGGAAAATCTTTCTTTCATTTTTATGTGAGACAGAAGGTCCTTTACGTGCTGTATCGACAACATAGTATTTTTCAGTGTCACCTCTTCATTAAAGAGTCATTTTAAAGGCAGTTGATGGGTTCCTTTATTATACTATTCATCTAATAAAAGTATTCATTAGTTTATATATTATATTTCTTTTCCTGCTGGTCTGGTAATCCTTAAATAAGATGTCTCAAAGGTACTGATTCTGATCTCACGTCACTGTATATTAGTAAATCTATTAAAGTTAATAGGTTATTGTCCATTGATGTAAGAAAATCAAGGCTAATGAGGCTACTTGAGTATGCAAGAATTACAGGATCGGAACCTACTGTCATTTAAGATTTTGGAAGGTTATGTGTCTTTTCAAGATAGGACATAATTTTCCTTAACATAACTTTCAATAGAGGTGCATTAGCCTCTAGTGGCAGTAGAGGTGATATATTGTATTGCTAATTTAAAGGATTATGCATGAAAAGTGAATATATTGCAATAATTATGAAGTCTTGTTTGACTTCACTTTTCCGCAAGCGTACTTTGTCATGCTTTAAATACTTCACGGATTTGAAAAGCAAAATCAAGATGCTGTAAATTGGGGTGAAATAAAAAGCTTATTAGCACATTCTTAAAGCAGCTTTAGGTTTGGAATATTTTCTGTGTGATTGCCACCATTACTGCATTTATATCTCAGCAATGCCTCTGCCTATTTGATTGCGAGCATGTGTGAGCTCGTGTGTGCACGGGCGTGCGGAAGGGGTCATGACATTTATTAAAGCAGTCAATAAGGCACGCATAGGACAGGCGTCTAACCCTGGAATATATTTATATTTATATTCATTTCTGATATGGAAACTAAAGAGGAAAAATCAATTGGAATCTAACGTTTCATTGTCCTTCACCTTGACTCTTTGGTTTAAAGTAAGCAGTTAAAGAATAAACATTGCTGCGGAAAAATAAATAAATAAATAGATGAAAAAGCCACTCTCTAACATTATTAGGACTTCCAAAGTAAATAAAAAGTGGTAGAGCTGAGAGCAAATTGCTGCACTGGTGCCAGGGAGAATCCTGATTTTAGCACCGCTGTACCAAATTTGTCATTTAGGAAAGCTCTTGTTCCCTTTATTGAGTTCCACTGTAGTGAACAATTTCTGCCTGCATCCCTCGTGTGTCCTTTTGCTTTATTATCTTTCACTGTGAATTGAGCATCCACAATCAGTTTCACAGGAAGCCTAATTTCACACACTGCTTATACATATGATGAGGACTTCCCTCTCCCTCCCCCCTTCTCCATCCCTTCTCCCAATGTTCTTATCAAATGAAGAATTGTGGATAAGGGTTAGGTGCAGATAAACATGAGTGTAGCACTTCCAGAAAGGTCATGATCCCCCCATAAGGTGCTTCTTGTTATGCCTGACCTTCAGATTTTCATCATCAGCCCGCCTGACAACTTAATAATGCAGAGGTGCAGGATTCATTTCTCCCCTCTGAGAGAGCCAGTACGGGACGCCCTTTTCCCTGATTATTTCCCTGCACTCCCGGCTGCCCTTTATAAGCCAACCAGAACTCCATCAATCATGCTCTTCTCTCCTTTCCTCCTCAGCCCCCAGTCCTGAAAGCTCGAAAGCTGCAATGTCCCCTTTTGTCTTGCGCTGCTACACAGCTACAGCAACAACAGAAAAGCCTCACTGCCTGAAAACACCCTTAGCAGGCAGCAATCCACCTTCCTACGTAAAAGAGAGGGTCTTTCAGCTTTCCTCTATGCTGGCGGTGTTATCGTACAGAGTAACTCTTCATGGGCTCTCCTAAGTGTCAAATGAGGGAAGAAATTTAAGCTGAAATCAGAAGTTTTGATCCTATTTTATTTGTTCCTTTTTTATAGAATGGTTTGGGTTGGAAGGGACCCTTAAAGGCCATCTAGTCCAGCCCCTCTGCAATGAGGAGAGGACACCTTCAACTAGATCAGGTTGCTCAAAGCCCTGTCCAACCTGACCTGGAATGTTTCCAGGGATGGGGCATCTACCACCTCTCTGGGCCACCTGTGCCAGTGTATCACCACCCTCAGTGTAAAAGTTTTTTCTCATCACCCTTTTTATTTTTGTCCTTCTTGTTCTTGCACTTGCTTTTCTACAGTTTAATAATAATTAAATGTAGAAGAAAAAAAACTTACCAGAATTATTCCCTCTGTTGTTTGGGGTTTTTTTCCTTTCTAAAGACATGGAGAAGAAATTACTTGTAATATTCAGGGTATTAAGCATGTAATTTTATTTTAATGAAATAACACAGAAAAGTTTGGAAGAAAGTCTTCTTAGGATAGGAGAATATTGATTCCGATCAGATTTTAAAGGCTTCAGTACACTCACATTATAAAATATGTATTCACTTCACCCCCAGCCTTACTAGCGCTTTTTCAGCCAATGATTCCTAGAGTGAAAACGGGATGATAACGCACCGTGAGCATCTGGTGAGAGCGAAGTACAGTATGTTCCCTGACAGAGCAGGGATGTGCCAAGGCTATCTCCTATTGCCTAAAGCAGCTGCCATTTGTATCTCCAAGAGGGGAGGTATCCCCGGGTAAGCCACAGCTCAGCTGGGTGTGAGAGCTACACTGCACCCAGCAAGCAAGCTTAGATCCTACCCTGCCCAGTGACAGCAGGATGCAAATCTGTGCCCAGCTGGATAGAGGAGTTAATGCGATAGCCCAGCTCACCCATTAAGTCACTGTGCTGGATCTGTAAGAATAAATAAATAAATAACAGAGCTGCGTGAAGCACCGTAAAACCACCCGTTTGCCAAATATCAGCATTGTGGCTGAAATTAAGTTTCCCTCGCTCCTCCTGTGCCTGGATGCACTCAGATAGCGCTGGTGCATGGGAAAGGCTAAACTCATGGCTGTGCTTTTTTTAACTGAACCATCACCTCCCCATGGAAAGGAAAAACCTGTTTAAAAGCATAGAAAACAGCCTCAGTGCTATTCGGTCTCCCAAACAGGTATTGTGGGAATAATTGGGAAGCCCCTGAATAATGTTTTACCATCTGAATTATTTCATGCATCATAGATTTGGAAAATCCCAACACAGATTTGGAGCCTGTAGTGAAATATGGAATTGCATTTACTGGTTGTGAAAGCTAAATATCTCTTCTGAGTCTTCTTTTTCTTAACAAAAAAAAAATAAAAATCTTTCTATGAAGATCTTCCTTCAAACTAATAACATGTCAAAGATTGCAAACTGTCATCAGAAGAGAGCTGGAAAGACTAGCAAATGTTCAGGAGATGCAAGAGCAGGGAGTTTGCCCTCAATCCCATTGAGTTGACTAGTGTTGCCTCTAACTCCAGTATGCTTTGGCCAAAATGCCAAATCATTGTCAGACTTTCCTCTGGTTCAGTGGAGGGTCTAAGTCTAAAGAACATCTTAGAATGACTAGAAAATACGAGTCAAAACTAAAGAGTTGGGAAAAAAAGCTTAAGAAACAGATGAAAAAATGTAAGGAAGGATAGAAAGGATGAGGCACAATAGGAAAAGGGAAAGACCACTCTGAGATGCTGGAGAAGAAAAATAGATGAGCGATAAGGATCTACAGGCAGGGGAGAACCTGTCTGAGGGAGAGAGGCAGGTTTGGACAGCAAAGGGAAGCACAAACAAATGAAACAGAAAAACAGGAAGGAAAGTAAAGCAAACTTGTAGATACAGAGGAAAAGCAACAGGAAATCTGCAGTGCCTAGTATCCTTTCTTGACAACTAGACGCAGGAAATCGCACTTCAAAAGGACAGCCAAGACCATGGGACCTGATAAGAGTGATAAAGATGCCATTGCCACCAGATCAAAGTGCTGGAGGGAGAGAGGGAAGGAGGAGATAGAAGGAGCAAAAGAAAAGGAATAAAGCAGAAGTTGATCTTAAGAGAGGCTGGAATTCCTTTCTTTTTTTTTTAATTTTCATCCCCAAACATGTCCAGCTTGTGTCTTTAAGTGGGGAAGGTGACTCCCTGGGATATTAAAATGACTCCCAAGCCAAGCGCCATTTAATCTGCACCTTTGCTTGGCACTTCTTCATTTCACTCTTCATCAGCAGCAGCAGCAGTGCCAGTGCCTGTCCACAGCCCTTTGGCAAGGCTTTCTTGGCGGTCACCGGGGACCCAGGCTGCTCCGCTCCCCTCCAGCCCCCAGACTCCACACTCACACACGGGGACCTGCCACGATCTCCAGGGGGCATCTTCATACGGCCCCAAATGAATGAGGCACAGAAGGACACACCAGGTCAGGCTGTTCTTTGGCTTTGAGTTTCCCTCCATGAAACACTGCTTTTGTAGGGAGGAGGGAGGTTGTCCTCTACTGACACTTGCCAAGGAAAAATGAGGAATAGTTTGGATCCCAACCAGAGGGCCATGGCTACATCCAAGCCCTTGCAAATTGACTTGGCAAGAGAGGATTCTCTCGAGGAGTGAGGAAAACCAGAGAGATGTCAGTCAGAGAAGTAAACACCATATGCTTGTCTCGCAGCATCTGATGATAGCGAAGTGGACAGAGCAGAGCGGCTGGCAGATCCAAGAAATAGGGCAGTGTGTAAATCAAGACACATTCTCCTTTCTCTGCTTCCCAGAGGAGTTCCACAGACATGAGCAGTGTATTCCTCCTAAATCCAGGGGCTCTTCAAAGCCGATTGGTGTTTTCCATACTGATTATTTACGCTAAGCCTTGATTGAATGAACCGTAGGTTACCGAGAGGTGACTTTTTTTGAAATGTATGAGATAAATCCTTCTTCGTCTAGAGGGCAAAGAGTTAGTGAGAGAAAGGGAGAGACTACAGAACCATTTAATATGGCATACTTGGTTTTAAATAAAAAAAAATCTTCTCCATCTATCTTTTTTTTTTTTTTTATTTCCTCAGTGCAGGCAAAAGTTGTCCAATTTCTTCAATTTTCATAGTAAAATGTTGTCATCTGACTCACGTGAGGGTAGTGAAGATAGAAGGCAGCTGTTGTCTGGTGCTCTGTTGCCTACTTTTCCACCTATTGCCTTCTTTGGTTGAAACTTGTATCAGGGCCGCAATTCTCTCTCCAGACATCTCCAGAAATGCTATTAAACAGCAGAGACAGGCTGCAGAGATGCCAGCAACACCCCAGTCCATAAGCAAAACTCATTCCTTAAGTCCATCGGTAATTATCCAGGTGGCATTCAGCCCATCAGGTTGCTATTGGTTTCAGAATTGAGTTTAAGTATTTTGAAAGCTTTTTGAAAACAGAGAGCAAAGATTATAGCTATGCAAATAAACGGTGGAGAAGCCAGCCCGCAGACAAAAAGAAAGGTAGGCTGGTGATAAGGCAAGCTGGTGAGGAAGGAAAAAACTCACTAGAAAAGAATTATTGAACTTCAGGTTAGAGCAAAAGCTTCTGAAATGTGTAATGTTGTATTAACTTATCCCAGACGTATTTTGACAGCTATGAGAAGAAATAGCTGAATTAGAAGTTTTACAAGTGCAATCTCTGACAGATTTTACACCAAATATTTACTCTTTTATTCATCAGGTTAATAAACTCGTAACCTTCTCTTGCACTGGTCATTTCCTGATGGGATCCAATTTTCTCCTATCTGGCTGCAACATGCCCGTGTGTTGGAAGCAAGTTTTAAACCCAGGTATATCGTCAGAGCCACCATTCGCCTCGGAGGAAGTGGCTCTGAAGCCATGAGCTCTGAGACATTTCAGCTCAAATCAATGGCAGATTTACTCCCATGATCATAAATTTAAGCGGTTCAGGAGTGTCACTCTGTTCAGCAAAGCTTTCTATTCCTCCTGTTAGCTCAACCCATTTTAGCCTACAATTAGAAAGCTTTCTGAGCCTTGACTGTTCTGCCTCAATTAGTAGCTCTAGAAAACTGATACTGAGAGTACAAAATTCTTCCTTTTTCTCTGATTCTTCCTTCCCCTTTTATTTAACATGTATGTAATGCACACAATTAGTCAAACTATTTGAGTAGCCAATATCACAGTATGACGTAGAAATGACACTCCAGGATATGGATTTTATTTTGTCTGACAATTCATGTTCTCTCAGAGCACCTAACATGAACAACCATTAAAAATCTCCTAATTCACTGTTCTAAGGGTATAGCAAGAATGGTATCTGTGAGCAAGTGGACAGTAAGCAAATACAGAATATGCCAAACTGGAGAATTATTTAAAAAAAAAAAAAAAAAAAGAAAAAAACCCCACCAAACTAAATTGTCTTTACACCTAATGAGTAGTTTTAAAATGAAAATTTTTATCAGGGAAAGTTAATAAAAAATAAAAAACCAAGAAAATTATTGCAAAAAGAATCTGAGCCATAATCAGTAACATATAAAAAACTTTTTTTTCTCTTTAAACACGCTAAATGTTCTAACGTAATCAAGTTCTTTCATATCAAGTCTGATCCAATGGCTCTTCTTTACTGCATTCTATTTTTGATTTACTATTTTAATGTTAAAAATTCCTCCTGAACAAAGACATATGAAAAAGCCATATTATGTCATTGTATTATTTTTATATTCTTTTTTAATGATATGGTATAAAAATCCTATTCTAATAAAGGACATACGTAGCATAAATACACTGAGACACTTTTATATCAATGGCAAAAATCTGTAGTCATTTAATACCCTGGTATGATGGATAAGAGCTTAAAATAGCTTCAGAGGGGTAACCTTTGTGCTAAATTAACAAAAATAAATATTAACTTCTGAAATAAGTGATAGAAAATCTTTAATGCAAAACCCCCAAAGTCTTCATTCAAAAAGATGTATCAGTTCCTAACCCAACTCAAAAGAAAATGATGGTTTTCATCTGCTAAATATTTTCCCAGGAATAATCATTTTATTTGGTGAAAAGTTGAAGAAAATATCATGTCAGAATTAAGATTTGTGTGAAAAGAGTATATCCTACATGAAACTGAATTACCAATTTCTTTAAAATCTCTTTATTCCTTTGTACTAAAGCCTTTCCTTCTCTGTTCTATCTAACAAACTGCATCCAGCTTCCTCATTCCCCAGCTGAGTGATCAGTACCACTGCATGGTCAGAACTTTACGTCTTCTTTTTTGTTTTTTGTGAAGGAAGCACTGTATTTCTCTGCTTTTTTTGCCAATATGTTCCCAGTCGGGTCTCTTTTAGTAAACAAACATATATTTTTGTTTTAAAAAAAAATAAAAAAACCCACCTGGCAGAAAACCATTTTTTCTGTAATAATATATTCTTACTTAATTTCTGGTATTTCTTATTAAGAAGGCAGATTTTTTTCCCCAAACTTCAAATACATTTTCCAATCAGATTTTAATTACTTCATTCTGCCACCCCACTGCAAAGTCTTCCTAACACCTCCCAGCGTGATTGTTTCCTGCTAACAGAGACATTTTGTGGACAGCTTGAGTGTCAATATTATTAGCAGCAAATTATTCACATTGCATGAATAGCCTTATAATCCTTATTTACTGCGAATATGCAGGAACCTATTGGTTTTAAAATAGTAACTTTTAATAAGCTCTTATAGTTCTAATGGCATCTTATGGATGTTATCAAAGTTTTAGGGCAGCAGAGATAAAAATGTTATTCTTCTGATTCAAAGAGGGACAGTGACACCAATACCAAGTTTGTCCCTAAAATGCTAAAGACTGCAGAAAACATATGTAACAACCTTGTGTCTGTGCTATCGGGCACTAGTATTTGTCTGCTTGTGTGGTGCAAAGATAAAGGTAGGGAATGAGTAGCTGTATCAACCAGTTTGCTGCTAAAATAGCCTTTCACTGTTTATTTTCCAGCTAAGTCAATTAGGCAAGGTGGTGCATCAACATTCAGTATGTGCTGATTTCAGATATATTGGCAGGATTTTAAATAAACACCAATGAAAGGAGTATACATCTGTTAAAAAAGGCAAGCTCTTAGGGAAATAAATACTAAAGATGGCATGCTATAACCCAAAAACACAGGAATTGGAAGGCTGCTTTGTTGTTGTGTCGGTATTTTTTCTGCAGATGACTTCATTTCCCAAATAACATCGTTGGTTTTTTTTCTTTAAACACAAAACTTTAAGCTTTCTCAGTTACAATCTTGTCTTGCTTGAATGCATGCATAAATAAATTTTGATCATCTGCTTCAAATCTAACTTTATGTGAAAGAATAAAGAGGTAGTTTTGAGCTATCTAATTAAAACACTGAGACCTGCCCCATCAAATGATTCCGGGTTTATGTCAACATGTGTGCTGCTGTAATCCAAAGAACTTGCTGGTCCCAATTCAGGTCAAGGTTCGGGTAAATTGTGGAGGCAGAATCTGCAGAAACATTTTCGGCAGGACAAGCCCTGATCAGCAGGGTTATGCTCTGCAGGCACTTTAGCCCCAAGATGTGTGGAAAGAACAGAAGGGGAAAGTGAAGTATTCAAGGTCAGACAGCAAAATATGACAGGATCAAGAATAAAACCTGGAGACTCTAATCCCCAGATCAGTGGTCTATAAATCAATAATTATCCCAGTGTAACACCTAAATTGCATTTTGATGCATTTGGCCCACAAGGTGATGCCTACCTTTATCTCCCCCTCTTGTCTGATTATTCAATGCTCTGTTTCATGGGTTTGTTCCTGCCACAGTACAAAGGGCTAAGAGATGAAGCCCACCAGAACAATGACTTTTATGGGCGGCATTTCTCCTCCTCATCCCCCCAGCCTCTGCTTTATTAAACACTTGATCAGTTGGCTTAAAAATTAACCATGTGGTGCTGTTTGTACGATATAGTTTCAAAGCTCCGGGAGGGCACGATCTTTTTAGCCTGTCTGGGCAAATGATTTCAGTGTGAACATCACAGTCTACTTACTGTCATTAGTGGAACACAGGCAGAAGAATGCTAGGTAGGTTTTTAAACCATGGACCTACAAATAAAGAGAAAAAAATGACCTAAGAAGTCATCCAATGACTGAAGACAGTAGCATATAGGCGAAGTGTGAGGAGCTGCGAGTGCATTGATTTGTTCCCAGGGCATTACTCTACTTAAGTCCGTTCACCATCACCTGTTAATTGGACAGTCACTGGGACTGGGTGAACTACAGCATCTGTGACCACCCATCTTAATTCAGAACATTGGTTTCACCCACGCTCTTGCCATCCTACTATTTCCTGAAACATACAGGCAAGTAGTATTTGTTCAGATAAAGGTGTGGGGAATAGATATTTCTACCACGGCTATATTCCCACAAAGGCAGCCTTACATGGATTTATTATTTGATATTCTTTCTTCTCTGGCTCAAAAAAAAGTTATACTAATACAATCAAGAGGAAGGAAAAATGACATGTGATCTAAGTTTCTAATCATCTGCCAATTAACAATCCTGAGGATTAAAAACATCAACAGTTTATAGGATGAAACATATAGGTGTAAAGCCATGAAAATAATTACTAAAATGGAATCAATTTTTTAAAAAGCTGCATGTAAGCAGAAAAAAATATTCATCCCAAAAGTCACTGTAATATGAATAATTTAAGCAACTCAAATAAGCAATATTAAGCATCTTTTGCAATGTTACCGAAATCATAGAAATGTTAGTCCGAAATCTCTGTACTCTGCTGACTCTATGACCCAAGGGATGTCACAGTAACTCTAGGTGACCTGTAAATTTGTCTCTCTGTAAAGCAGGTATTTTAAATAATATGAATCTAATCTCAAGGCTGTTCTCAGTCCAGTTAATGTTTGGGAAGTGTTCTCAGATCGCTGGATAAAAGTGCTATATTAGTTCAAACAATGACAATGATTATCTTTCAGGGATTTTTATCCTCGGTGAAAAGCAAAAGGAATTACTGGCCATTTTTGTCTAGTAAATGCTAAATACTTGGAACACTTCCCGTTCATACTCATTCTGTGGCTTTCCTGTGTCTGACTTATGTTTATCTTCATTAAGTGGAATAATGCAAGTCAAAATAGCTACAAGTAAACTGTCTGCTGGATAAGGAACAGTTGTTAGTTCATGGGAAATGGATCGTAAAAAATGTGCTCCTCTGACTTCAGAATAAAGAGCTCTAAATTGATCCATTTCCAGTTCAAAGCTCCTTAAAACATACTGAGCAATCTCACCTGATATTTCATCACCATCATCACATGTCTTTCTAGTCCAACAGGGGATGGATTACTCTGGAAGTTTTTGTCTCTATCAAAGTTCACCAGAAAGTCCAGATTCACATGGGAAGGCAGGGAGAACATCTTCTATACTTACTGGAAGCCCGTTCGAATAAGCAATTGTCCTGGGTTCTTTGAACTTTGGAAGAGGTGGAGATGCAGTCATATAGAAGATGAACTACTTCCCTTGAAGGAGTACAGCACATATCTGTGCAGATTGATGGAGTCATAAGTCACTAGAAGCTAACCTGGGTACAGCCTGAGGTAAAGCTGAAAGCTAAAGTCATTCCAGGTGGGCTGGTGGAAGGAAAAAAACAAATCCTAGACATTCACATATGAGGTCGTAACTTCTGTTCCATTGCAGCCCACGTATAAATATTTCAGATTTATATTTTAGAAGTTTTAAGCCTCTCCATAAAATGCATTTAACTTCAGGTTTTATTTTAAAATGCCTCTTGAGTCAGTGAGGTGCCACTCTCTCTCAAGGATTTCAGGCAAATCTCTCTTGACCAATCCAAATCCATAAGCCAAACCATATGATTCCAAAATACCTTCAATTGCCCCTCGGATCATATGTCCACATCTGGAAATGATGGATATTCTCTTCCCAGCTGCAGAAGAGGGAAATTCTGCATTAGGCTAAAAACACTGTGTAAATTGCAAGGGAGAAGGGTCAGCTTTCTAAAATTACAGTGGTCAAGGCAAGTCAAGCACTTTAATGGCAGGTTCAGATCCAAGATCAAACTCGTTTTACAAATCTCCAAGCAATTCTACCTAGAAACATACAGAACTTTGGTCTGGTTTTATGGTGAAGATAGCCAACGGGCAACACATTCTCAAAACCAGAAACTAATCTCCCTTCACAAGGGACACAAAGCAGGTGCGCTCTGTAAAGATGAAACTGTGCCCCAAATTTCATTGACATAAAGCAGGAGAGAACTTTCTGATGGGAAATGGTTGTAAATCACAGGAAGATCAATATACAAGAACAATTCAAAGTTGAAATCACGTTTTTGAGCTCACCTTGCTGAAATCTCTTTGTCTAAAATATTCTAAAAACGTTAAAGAATGTATTTGTTGGTCGATAATAGTAGGAAAAAATATTCCATAAAAAAGTGGGAAGCAACTATGGAATTTATATGATACATGACTGAGTTTAAATTGCTCACTTACGTTATCCAATTGTACACCTTTTCTTACCTTTTGTTGAGATGTCATATTCTATAGTATAAAGAGAATCCTATTAAGTGATACATAAATAGAGGAGAATTCATTGGAAGACGTGTCATTATATATTATCATCAGTGATAACACCATGTTAATAATTAATATGAAACAAATAGCCCATTTGGCCTGTCTATGCCTCTGAGTCATTACTTCGCTAAGTCTTGTCTGGAAAAATCTTCTTGCTTCCAAAATGAAGCATGTTGCATTGGATCTTAGCAGAATTAAAACGTTCTCCAGAAAGGAGTATAGGCTTCCCCTCCTAGAGCGGAAAAAACCCCAAACCAAAACAAAAAAATGTGTGGGGTAATTTTCATGAGTTTTTTTTCTTTGTCATGTTTCTCCATTCAGGCAATCTGGAAATATATTAAAATGGTGAGGCAAAATAAGAAAGTGTTGTCTGAAGATCTCTGAAATTACAAGATCGCAAAGCTAGGGGATGAAAATCAAAAAGAATTACCACTAAGCCAAAGAAAACTGTGCTGAAGATAGGGGATTGGTACAACTGCACATTCTTGCCAGATATCCATCAAAAACTCTTAAGTGGGGAGCAAATCTTGCAAGATAGCTTTCTCACAATATTTCTAAGAGCTTCTGTTTTTAGAGAGGCTAGAGATAACAGGAAAACAGTACATATCCAAGTTATTTTGACTCTTGTAGCTAAGTGCTGGCTGGAGTACAGGGGACTAATTCCAGAGCTGACGTAAATACGCTTACTCAAAGACAGTGAGACAACACCAATTTACACAAACCACAGTTCAAGCCTGGGAAATTCAGATACATGCAGAAGTTTAGATAAGATACATCTAGGCAAATATTTGAGGTATGTATACACAACTATATATAACACTTTCTGAACCACTTTAATCTCGATCTACATGTATGAGCTACTTAAAAATAAAAAGAATCCGCTTTTGGGAACGGAGCTGGAAGGACAAGAGAAAGTTCAGCGAAACTCCTAGTACATCTGATTTATTTTATACACAGAAGTTTAGCCCCATAGTGCCCAATGAAAGAGGCTACTCTCCCAATGTCATCACTGGAAGGAGAAGGAGAGAGAAAAAAGTCCTTCTGCCAGGAGGCAGTTGATGCTCTGGAGGATCTTCATCCCTCATTTTCTAAACAAGACTCCATAGGACTAATACCTATGTAATTTAACACTCTTAGTTACCCTAAAATTATGCCATTTGAAAGCCCCAAAAAGCCAAAAATATCTGAAATGAAGATGATCAGCTTAAGCATAAGACTAAACATTCCTGAATTTTAATTTCAGTTTGACGAGGAGACGTACTTCTACTGCTTTGTTCAAGCAATAAAGTTGTTTAACTCAATTCCTAGTCTTTAAAAGGAGAATGGACCTATCTCCCAGAAAACCACAGAATTTTCATTAGTATTTGGAAAGCACGTCAAAGATGGATTCTCCAATGTGTTTTGTTTGTTCTGGTCCCCCGTCTTTTTCACCCTATTCCCCATCCCTCTTGCAGAGTAACATGAAACAAGAGCGTTGCAATACTGTGCATTTTTCTTGGCAAAAAAATTAACCACAAAGTCCAGGGTTTGTATTTTTTAAAAGAATATTCACACAGGGCTCAAATTATGCGCATAAACACTGCTAATGTATTTGCTATTAGTTTGTGTGACACCTTATTCCTTTAAGTTTGCATCTCTTGGCACAGAGTAGGAAAAGTCGCTCCTCTCTGAGAGGGCTAGTTAAGATGTATCTTGCTGTTTCCCCGTATCTTTAGTATGCAGGGAGCGCAGAGATGGAGATAAAAGGAGAAATGTCTATCTTTGAGTCCTCTGCAATACAGAATAAGTTATCAACCTACTAACATGCATGTCTGAATAGACTCCTTTGGCAGGAGGGAGATTTTATCTGTCCTGACATGCGAATTCCTCCCTCATGTCAATCCATGAAAGTACTAAAGAATAAACTCTCTAGTAAAATGAATGTGGCATACCACTGGGACTTAGAGAGCATCATATTTTCCCCTAGCTACTTTTTTTTAATTCTCCAACTGAATCCTTGATATCCATATAAATTAGTCACTCTGAAGAACTACTTGAAAACCCATTGCTTTAATCTCATAGGCTTGGGGAGGGTGGCTCGCTCCAGCTAAAGCTTGGGAGTTTGTCGTCTCTCTATTTTTCCTCTTCAATTGAGAAATGTGCCATCGCATCCAACCCCCTCGCAGAAGCGTTCGAGTAGCATTTGTGCTGGAAGCTTTGCAGCTGTGCAAGTCAAATGAGCAGGCATTGCGTTGCCCTCAGATCTGGTAGGCCCCAAGGTACAGATATGAGCAGTCAAAATGTCCTATTTAGCATCATGAAGTGCCCACCCATGCGCGAGGGAAAAGGATGCAATGTTTTGAATGAAGCTGAACACAGCTGCAGTTATTCCATTTTGGGGGCATGAGAGGGAAAGTCACATTGGTCTGTTTGCAGGCAAATTATCAATCTGCTTACACAAATACTTGTCTCCGTGCTCATCACCAGTGTGAGGACTCTTCACTCACCAGTCTCTATAGCACCTAGAAGAAGGCTGCCTCGCCGCTGAAATGGATCCCTTAGTCTTCACTTATGCAGTAATTTCACATCAATGGTGGTGGTATGAGGAGAATAATAATCGCTTTTATAGAGCAAAACATAACTGAAAACGTAAAAGGAGCAACAAAAAAGAGCTAAAATAAAAATGATCCATCCTTTCTTCTTTTGGTCTCCAGTGTTTATCCCTAGACATTTATGATGTACTACATAACAACATATTGGTTCTCACTATATCCTGGTGAAGGCAAGAAGTTACACTTTGATTTGTGTTTTGCCTGAGCTTTTGTGTCTCATTTAAGGAATTTAAATGCTATACAATTCTTACTGGTTTTTATTAATATTTTTAAAGTAGTCTCTTTAGAATGAGATACACTTCGGACCTAATACTCTGCTTTGCTTTGCCTTATTTGATTTGCACTGCATACATTATTTTCACCTGTTTTTTGTGTCCAGTACATCTGATGCTGGTTGAAATCTACTGGACTGCTTGTCTTCCATTCCTTTTCATGTCTGTTGGTACATCTACTGATGGAGTTTTGATTTCAAAACAAATGGAAAAACTCAAAGCAAATCCATCAAGTTCTTAATGGCCTGGACATAAAACCATGAAAGAGGCTCATGGACAATGACAGCCTCTTCCTCTTTGTGACCTTCCCATGGATATTTAGGGATTTGATAGGGATCTATACATTGAACTTATTACCAGAACTCCAAATTTTAAAAAGTACGCAGATGAGGACTACATAAACAAATATAGCAGCCTAATAATCCTCCAGACACGGAGGGCATGAAAATACAGGAATCGGGTGAAGATACTGGATGCAGATCAGAAGCATATCAGACTAACAAGAAGGAGAGGTGTTGAGGCACCGCCACGTAACAGGCCAGAGGACTCCCCTCCAGGATCTCTGCAACCAGCCTGTGGTTTCTTCTTATACTTTTAGATGAGAGACACTCCCTCTTTCTTCAACAGCCTCAAGGGGTGGATGATCCACTGTGTCTTTTTGTAATTGAATCGGGGATGGAAGAGCCTGGAGAACAATCCCGACGTTGCCAATGGGTGTGCTACCACCAGCAGTGCGTGCCTCTCTGCCTTCAGCTCTCTAAGGGAGGAGTCTGAAGCTTTGCCACAAAAATAAATTTGTGGCAATGGGTTGTAATCACACCTCACTTGTTCCTTTAAAAATAATAATTTCCACCTAGGGTGACATTTTCAAACTTCTGTTTTCAGCTCTTTTCAGCTTAGCTGAACTAAGTTTTTTTCAAAAACTTACAGATGACAAAAAAAAAAAAATACACCCAACCCCCACAAACCTCTTTTATTTTATGGATCAAAGGATTTCCCAATATATTAAGACTTCTCATTTCTAATATTGCAAATTCCTCATTTTGAGTGCAGAACTATGGGAAAAAAAATTAAAAAAGAAACTCAAGTGCCAGAATTGGAGTCTGGAAAGGTGTTGGTGGGATTTTCCTTGGACCTGAAAAGTAGCGAAGGAAATAATCACCCAAAGCATGAATACTTATCCTCTAACTCTTTCCTTTACCCTGAATGCCAACTGGAAACGTATAAAGCCTGGAAAAGTATGCCACATTGAATGACAAGTTGGAAATGTAAAAGCAGCCGGTTAAAGGGGCAGAGTCACATATTGGGTTAATTCCAGAGTGAAGAAAGAAAACAATACTGATCAGCTGTTTCATATCTGTCTCTCTCCAGACACATATGCACATACACACACAAACACAGCAAATGTGCTTGATCCTGCCCTTTTCTATGCAAGAGCGTATCTCAGAGTAGGCGATAAATCATCCGCTTGGGCATGTGCACACAGAAGCCGGTTTGAAAAATACAAGGAGCAGAGGAATTGCCATATTGAATCAGACTCTTGGTCCATCAAGTTTGGTATCACGCCTCCAGCAGTGGCTAAACCCTGATACTTCAGAGGAAGACAACCCTCAAAATCCGCACAGCACTTAGTTCGGTCAGTAGGTGGGGGAGGGAAAAATATTCATCCCAGCCCCTGCAGGCAGTAAATGTGTGTCCTCCGGAGAGAGCTGGGGCTTTCCTTATGCAGAGCTACAACTGTAATTACTAGTTTGAAGCAGGACAGCAGAACAACGTTTGCAAACATTCATTCACATAAAAAGCCGCTAATTCACTTTGACATCATTTGTGACCCTTTTCCAGGAAGGTTCATTGGAGCAAGCAGTTTTGTTTATGGAAAGCAAAAGTTTGCTAAATACTCTGGGAGTGCTCCTCTGGACGTTTTTTTCAGGAACGACGTACTCAAACTTTTAATTTGTCTCTATGCCTTTAGTCACCCACTCAGGAAACAGAAACAGCATTGCACGATACGCACATCGACTCAGGCAGCGAAATCATGGCTTAAGAACAGCAAATACTCAAAGCGAAAGATAAAAAATGCACAACAGATCAAGACTAATATATCAGGTATGCCTGAAGAGGGGTGTTACTTTTTCAAATAAGCCATCCTGTGACTAAAGATATCCTTGAGAGAAGATGGACATTTCTGGAAAATCATCCAGAGTATTCAATGTCATCTCCTGTGTCAGCAAAATTCACAGGCTACATACATACTTCCGGATACATATTTTCTGAATCCAAAGTTAGTGTAAATGGGAGAGTCTTCATCACCTGTTTCTAGATCAATTTGAATATGCCATGTCCCACTGCAGAGTTAAACGTCAAGGGAAATTACTTTGCTGTGCCCTTTCCTGCCCACTTACACTCACACCTTTGCCCCTGCTCACAAAGAATTTCCTCATCTGCAAGAGAATTCCACTGCAACCCCCCCAAATCCTTCCCTTTTTATGACCAAGGAGGTAGCAGTGAGCCATGACCAGCTTGCACAAGAAATTGGTGGTGTATCTAGTTTAACAGCACATAAAGTTTACATGGGACTTGTCTTTCTTTCTATTAATTATAAGCGGGTGTGAGGAGTGGAGACTGCAGATAGAGCGATAAAGTTTAATTTGGGCCTGGACACCCTTTTTTCTTAATGCAAAAGCAAAGGGTGGGCTCACAAAATAAATTAAAAAAAAGTCTCTGGGATGAGAATGATGCTGTTACATTTGTATTATAAAAGACAAAAAACCCCTATGTTTAAAAAGCTGTAACTGTTAAAATTTGCCAACCTAAGTAAGCACTCACTTGGACAAAAATATTTAACCCAAAACGTTTACTTATTTTAACAAGTCATATCTGCTTTTTGTTCATACCCTTTGGACTCCCAGTGCCCCCAGAATTGCAACCAAGATGCTTGATTTTGTAACTAGGTTTGCTGAAATTTAGTCTGGGCCACTGGCTGAGGTCCATCCTGGCCTCCAACAGGTCCATGAGCCTCAGGGAACTGGTCAGTTTGCTTGGCTCGAACTGGAATTTCTCAAGCACAGGTTAAGTGCGTTAAAACGAAATAAAACTTTGGAAGGTTGGCAATCCCAGGGACTGCAGAAACGAGGGTGTGAGCCTCATCTTGCTTCTCCAAAGCCCTCTCAGCCTGCCTTTCTTCTCCCACCTCTCCAAACCAGCCTTATCAGCATGAACTGCACAAGGCAGGGAACAGGACTCAATGCGATGTTCTTCTGTTAAATCAATTCCTATTACAGTTACAATTTGTTTTGTAGCTTCTTTTGTGGCTTCTTTAAAAAAAAAAAAAAAGTCTCTCCTGTTGTGATTTTTCTTTTTTTCCTTCCCCCGGTTCCCTATCTCCTCCCCAGGGCCTCAGCTTGTGCCTCTGTGTAAGTCCTGGGGTCTTGGGTGTCAAATGTCAGGCCTTGTACAGAGCTGTCAAAGAGGAGAATAGGCTGAGATGATTGATGACTGCAAAGCCTGAAATCCAAACCTCTGCTGCAAATGCTTCTTTTACAAAAAAGCTGGGGCAACCCACAGTGGCTATATTCAAGGTCAGCTCGCATACCATTACACCCACCGCTTTGGGCTTCTAACAAGCCAACGCATTCATAGAGGATTTCTCGTCTCTCTGTCCCTGTGTGTGTCTCTCTCTCTTTCTCTCCCTCCCCTTACTCTCCTGGCAACCCCCTGCCAAAATTTTCAAGCACTTAATCCCAATAAAAAAAGGCATGGCCTTTTTTTTTTTTTTTTTTCCCCCTCCCCTCCCTCCCTTTCCTTCAGGCTGCATTCGCTATGAGGAGCCACGGGCTGAAGCTTAATGCTGCACAAGTCAGATGACAAGATTATTAATGGGAGCAGGGCAATGTCATATCTGATTTCATGCATATTCATGAACAGAGTCATACAGCTGGGACCATGCGCCATGAAGAGACAGAGCAAGAGAGAAACTTTTACACCCCCTCCTTGCCGTGAAGAATCTGATCCTGGAGATTAAGAGTCCTGCCTTGCAAAATTCAATTGTTCTCTTTATATGTTAAGAAAAAAGGGGAACCGCTCGCGTGATAATAATGATGTGGTGCCAAGATGGTACGAATATCTCTTTTTTCCCTGTCACTAAAGTAACTGCCCTGCAGCTGATCTTGGCCTGGAGAACACTTTCTGCAAGAAAAAAAGGCATGCGCTATCACCCAAAGCCTGAATGATTCCCAAAAAGTCCCAGCATAAGTTAAAAGAAAAAAAAAAAGAGAGACAAGAAAAAGAAGCTTTGCAAATACTCCAATGTGTACCCTGGGCGAAAGGGGAGGTGTCGAGTACAGGAGAACTTTATTAGGGTTCTGATCTGTACTCAGATAGTGCCTGTTTGAAAGAGGCGAGACATGAGGGTTAAAGTACTAATAGTATTTTACTCTGCAGCTTTATTCCGCAGCTCGCTCCTTTTGCTTTTTCAACGGTGCCTTACAAAACACGAGGAATTTTATTCCCATTTTACACCTGGGTAAATTGAGGCATAAAGTTGTTATGTTTTATTGGCCCCATATCCGCCTTATCAGAAAGGTTCCCATTAACTTAGCGGGATAGGACCAGTAGGCACTTGAGCTGAAGTTGAGAAGTGAATAGCAGAGCAGTAATGCAGCTATACCAGGGAGCTAATTCCATCTTCTGCTCTGTGTTGAGAAATAACACATCTTCCTACAGGACACCAGGACAAATAGAAAAATGTAGGCACTGTGACACTTAGCAAAAGATCTATGGTATTTTTCCCCTTTTCAAAATCCATCAGTATTATTCCTGAGTCTTTGGGAGGATTAAACTCTGTTATACCTGCCTCGCACACTATTTCTAAGTAAAAGTCTATTTTTTAGACACTTAAAATATTCCATTCAGCTCTGCAGCAGCATCTCCTCGTGAAGAAACAGAGGCGCCCCGTTCCCTCGGACAGGTGAGGAGCAAAATAAATAACAGAAGCAGCATGTGCAACTGTGAAATCAATTTAGAATTTAATTGCTGAAAACCATCTGACGATAAACTATAACAGTGCATGAAATGGTCTGGTAATGGAAGTGGTGGCTATTCCTGGAGTCATTTAGAATTAGTTGTGGATAAAGCACAAGATTACAGTGGGAGACCAGCCTAGATACTGGCCCTAGCAAATAGACAGATGACTTCTTTGCACCTTTAATTGCTATCATTCAAGGCCAGCAGCATATTCTCTCATGAGGATGCCAAACAATCCACGTGATCCAAATGCTCTTTGGTACAAGCTGATTCGAGTTGCCCGTAGGGCTATCACAACAGGCTTTCTGGCACAGAGTGACAGAATGGGAATGCCTGGGCGGATTCAGGCTTTCTGAAAAGCAGTGGGTTTATTCTGGTTTGGGGAAAGGGGATGAAGACAGGGATTATTGCTATGCTTCCTAGAGAGCTCATTTCATAACTGTACACAAATACACTCTCAGCCATGCAACCCTCATTGGGAAGAATATATATATTTACGGAGATAGTCCATATCTAGACAGGAGCAGGAAATAAAACCAGAAGTAACTCTAGTAAGAACAATTGAAAACTTGCTGGGCTGTGGCTCCAGCAGGTACAGTTTAGCATGGGTTGGGAAAAGCGGACGCAGTGTGCAATAAATCAAGTTTCACAGCAATAGTAGGGCAATACATCTTTGCTGGGTAGAGCTAGGAACACGTTGCAGGAATCTGGCTCTGCCACTGGACTAGGAAACGACCTTGAGTTACTCACTTCATCTCCCTACCCCTCAGTTTCCCCATCTGTAAATGAACAGCAACAACTACCTTCATTAAGCACTGTCAAAGCATTTTATAAAAGCAAGATACTGCTGTTATCACTATGCAGATGGCTACGGCTGCCGTAATCAACTATCAGATGATAGCGACAGTCTTGAGGATTCCTCTCAAGCCCATACATAGCATACTGTTAAATATCAAACCATTTTCTAATTTCTATATTTGAGGATGTCACCTCCTATCGCTAATCGTTTCTCAAGTAGCGCTTAATTTAAAGGACTGAAAAAATGTCATTTTTCTCATTCAAACAAGCAAAGCAAAAATAAATAAATAAATAAATAAAGCCCACAACTGATAGAGATTAGAGCAGTGGAAAGAACATGACAGTGATATCAGAACAGAGGAAATAACATGTTAATGACATTCAATATTCTCCCCATGTCAAGTCATCAGCATTTTTATTGCCACTTTTCTTCCGAATACAGTATCAGAATTTATAGAGACAATCTGTCTCCATCACCTGTGATATAATATATTTTATTCAATAAGATATGGAATAATATTTATCTTTCAAGTCCAATGACTAGCTTTAAGGGCAATAACGGCTTTCTACACAATAGTTACAAGTGTAGAGTTTGTAAGTTTTAACACCAGGCCTAAGGGCTAGAAAGACTTTCCCACTAGGTAGGGAACAATGAAACCAGTTTTCCGATCGTTTGCCCTTTGCTGCCTTTCTCATTCATAAAATAACTGGTGCCAAAAGACAAAACAAATAGTCCGAATGCAGGTCCTGTGAGCTGGTTTTTAATGGAACCTGAAGACAGAAGAAGCTGGTCCTTATCATAAATTCTGAAACTCGGCAGCAGAGCCTGTGTTTGATCTCCAAGAGGGAAGAGGACAGCCAAGAAAAACCTCTCACATTATTGCAATAGGAAGGCAAGCTGAAAAGAAGCTGGAAGAGTGAAATGAAGAAGGCCGAGGGTTTATCATCCCTGGCACAGGGTGCCTGACTGCGGTTTAACAGAACCAAGCCAACTTTTCAACTGGGCAGCCTGGGTAGCAATAATAGCATAGCTTTGCAAATGTAGATGCCATATCCCTGCTTCTGCAAATGGGTGGGTTTCTCATGCTCCCTGAGGCTGCTGTGGAGTATAGGGCCTTTCAGGGCACCATTTCAGGGCAATACTGCAGAAGGGAAGCCTGGCTGCCTCTACCAGACCCCCGCACCAGTTCCCTCAGGGCTTTCTATACCAGCAGTTTGGCTACTCTCTTTTGAGCCTCGGTCAGTTTAGGGTCCCTACACAGCCACACAGTACCCCTTAAATGACTGTAATTCACTGCACAGCCAACCCTTCACAGCCCATAATAACCAGAGGTAGAGCCGAGATTGGCTTCAAAACAACCCTCTCCAGCTAGCTGAGATACTGTCAATCTGGGGCACATACCCCTAAAAAAAAAAAACAGAAAAGGAAGGGGGAAAACCAGGAATACCTAGTTGGTTTCCTTTTTGGTTTTTTTCTTTGTTTTTTTTTCTTTTTTTTTTTTTTTTGATAGGGAAAGAAAGAGCAGTAACACAAGAATGAAGATGGAAACCAACTTTGAAATATAGCCACAGCTGCTCCTGTTCTTGCTCTCCTCCCTTCCCTCAATCACTCTACAAGAAAAGGCTGTGTACTTCAAATCGTTTCCTGCCTGCAGCATCCTGATAAAGCCAGGCTTCCTGCCATTTGCCCGGCAAGCTGGCACTCTGTCCTCTGCTTGTTCCCCTTGACATGTCCTAAGGCCTTCAATCAACCTGCTCTGCAGATCCCTTAGCTAGCTGTGATCAGAGACACCAGATGCCATCAAGGCTGAGAAGTGGCTATGCTTGTGCTACAACAGTATCCCAGGCGGCAATGCCACCCTCTAAAACCAGTTAATCCCCTCCCAGCCCTGCTTTTCTGCCCTCTTTTAGAATCAAATCCAGCTTGACTGACCTTCTCCAAGCTGCCTTCAGAAGGTCGCTTTCTCTCCCTGGGCAGCCCTGGCTCTTCCTTCTTGAGTGGCATTCCTGCTGCCTACTGAAAAGAAAAATCACGTGTCCAAAAGTGAGGACCATCATTTTCTCACAAGCCAGAGCTTTGAAGAGGGGCTGAAGGGTGCTCTCATTCCCCCTGCGCATCTCCCAGTTCATCAGGGACAGACAGGTGAGGCAACAGCCACAGCAACATCTTGTAAAGTTGAGGTTCTCAAAAGCTGGTGCTGGAAGAGAGAGAAAAACAGCAGCAGAGAGCAGGGAACAACTTAACAGTGTCAGGGTAGGAAAGCAGTCAGATTTTAATTTGTCTGTGACCTCACGCACACCACCAAGAAAAGTTAGGATACTCCCTAAGTTGTGCATGAGTCTTTGGAAACCTAGAAATGCAGATATGTCTTCTGCTGATAGTACTACTCAAAAAATACTCATCTCCCCACATTTGAATAAAGGATTGATTCACAGTTCAGTGGCTGTGGTGGAAATTTGACCGGCCGCAGGCTTGTTGGCGAACACCTTCATCGCACTCCTCACATCGCCCACCACCCTCGTACCAAAGCAACAGGTACGAGCAGGCCACATCTGCTTGGCAACAGGCAAATGTCATTTTCAAGCACATCATGTTAAGCCTTTGTCCCTGTAGTCACATCCATCTAAACCTACTGCCAGTTTATTCCCTTTAACTAATCCCCTATTAAACAGCCAATGGCAAAGGTAAACCTTGTTTGTGAAGTTGCCTTTCACGGGCTAATGGAAACGACATCGCCACAGTCGGCATCGATGCCTGCTCCCCAGCCACCCCGGCCAAGCTCACCCCGGCTTCCCGCAGATCACAGGGGTTTGATATTTTCAGTATTGCAGCGCCTGTATCCTGCCATCTGCTCCCACGCAGGTGTCCGGGAATGAGGACCCGGTGGAGGAGCAAACGTGGAAGGATGGTCTCTGACCTTCTTGGGGCTCTGGGCACCGGGGTGCCACCTGCTACACCCACAGCCAAGGAGATGGGGGCTGATGCTGCCAGAGGACAAATCCAGTGCCCACTAAGGCGTGTTTTCTCTCCCTTCCTCCCTCCCCTTTGCTCTCTCTCGCGCATACACACTCTCCTCCTCTCTCCCCAGCAGTGTGGCTCCCTGCCAGCGTATTGCACTGCCTCCGGGTATCTCACACTCCCTTGCTTGGCTGACTCTTTACTCACCTGGCCCCATCGGATCTTTCTGATTTCATTCCTGCCTTCCCTTTAGGCACAAAACTTGTCGTTATTACATTTTCCACTCCCTGCTGGGCCGTTGCTTTGCCTTCCTAATAATTCAGGATACTTTCAAGTAATTTGGGGTGTTTAATTTGAATCTTTCCTTTCTTCTTCCTCAGTTCAGAGGCAGTTGACGTGTATGCAGAGGAAAGGAAGCTGCTACTTCCCTCTCTGCATGTCAATACCCTTGCTTGTATGCACGCATGTCATACGCATGTTTTATCTAATGATTGATATAAGTAGTCTATATGCATATCTGATATACATGGTCTGATCACTGTGAAGTTCTGGCCACCCCCTTCTCCTGTGGCATTGAGACATGTTGACCTCCCATTGCTTCCTATTCACTTGACACCAGGGTGTCTGGTTTTATCCAAATGAGTAGTTGAATGAAGTTCTTGGCACAATTTTTTTACTTCAGAACGGAAGACAAAGACGTCTTTCGTGACTAACTCGCAGAAGGCACTTCACTTACCTCTGCTCCCTCCCTCAGGCACCTCAGATGGCAGGCAGCCTGGTCAAATCCAACAGGGAAATCCTGGGGGGTAGAAAAAAAAAATCTGTTACAATTATTTGGCATCCGATCCTCACTTACTGTGCACACATTATCGCGATCCCAGCTCATGTAAGAAATCTGGCGTGAGCAGTATGGGCTGGATTTGGCCCATCTTATTTATTCCAACAGAAGTACCCACAGAGTTTTATAGGGCTTCAAATATTGCAGAAGCATTACAAGTAAAGCAAACAGGTGGCCTTTTATTAAAAAAAAAAAAAGGCTGCATCTTTATAGGCACATAATATCAGACAATGTACATAGGAAATATAAAACGTGCATGAGGAGGAGGCAAGCAAACACTCATCAAATTTTCATTAATGACATAAGCTCCCAGTTCCATGCACGATACGTGAAGTTGGACTGTTATTTCCCAATGGGGTCCTGAGAAGGGCATGTTCTGTCCTGAGTTTCCCATTCTTCTGGGCACAGTGGGAGGCCCTGCATCTGATTTTGGATATGACTGTGGGATGGTCTGATGTCTTCCCCCTGCATCACTGCAAAGGTGGCAGTGCTGTACCTCCATCTTTTTAAGATGCAAGGAACAGAGCATCTTCAGTAACAAGACAGCTTTATCGGTTGATGCTCCTAAGCCCAGGCTAATTTGCCTTCAGAACAGAGTTTAGGAGGTGCCTGTTCTTCTATCACTTGGGGAATTTTGCACAAGCTTTTTTCCTCCTTTTGAAAACTTATCTTCCATTTCTCTTAGATATATAATAAGTCCCACAAAACAGAAGACTGGGTTTCATGGAAGTATTTTAGTGTCATAAAAATAGGCATCACTCTGCCTTCCAAAAAATCAACCACATTTGAACATCCAAGTTCTACCCATGTCTGTATGCCTGATGTTTCTTAGTGGATGATTTTAGGTTCTTCAGAAGGAAATAGTTAAAGAAGATATATAACCTGCTTGGCCTTGGATGAAGTTTGAGCCATCTGAAGCTGTACCCTGGTGATGATTTCTGGTGAGCTTCAAGTTGGCCACCTACACAGCCATCCAGTGTGAGCAAGTTGCTTAGGTTCCTTCTGTAGGCCACAGACAAAAGTTGGCACTTTTAAAAGACACCTCCTCCCTAGAAATTACAAGTAGCTGCATTTCTCCAGTGACAACAGTCAATCTGATTCCATGGTCATGGGAGAAGTGGAGGTAACTGCGTCCTAAGACGGGTGTGATTAATTGTTCTGTCAAAGGGCTTTCTCTTCTCCTCGGTCTACAGAGACAGCCCACAAAACTGCAGATGACTGAACTGGAAGACTAGCTTAGATCAGGATAAAATTCAGAGGTGAAACCCACCTTTGTGGCTCTGAGTCTCCAGTGAGATCCAGCTCACAATTCCACTCTAGAGATGCTGTGAGGCCAGGGACGTTTCCTCATGTATGTCAGGGCATTTCAAAGTGCTAATAAAGCTTCATGAACCTGGGTGCCAGGTAAGAAAAGCCTGAACAACACATCCAGGGATGAGCTTGGAGCAAACCTGTGTTCCCTGTGTGCACCATAAACAGTGGTGAAGTCACTACGTGTGGACATACAAATGCTCCTGCTGCCTAATTTCCTGTTCTCTTTCTCTTTGAAGTAGTTGCAACAAGCCCCAGAACACCTCTCAGGTAGACCCGTGGCAGGCAGTGGTGGAGATGGGTGAGGATTCAGACCCCTGCCGGTGCCAACTGGCATAGGGGCACCAGGAACATTTCAAATTTGCTAATCCCTTTTCAAAAGATGCAAATTGCTAAGTCAGTTCTAATGCCAACTTGGCTGCTTCTCTTCAACCAAAGAATTTAATACAGCAGAGGTCCCCTGAGAAGGAAAAATAGATTAAACCCCCCCTAAAACTTTGGTAGTTGGTTTTACATACAGTGAGCCTCAGGCTGCTACTTGAATTTCACTTCAAACGTTTACTGCAAAGTATCAGCTAATTTTTTCTATCCGCCTGGTTACTCTTTAAAGGAGAAAATTTCATTAACAAACCATGGATATAAAATATGAAATCAGAGATCAGCTACTGCAGAGGAGAAGCCAAACATCACTAAAAAGGATTAGTTTCTTTCACTGTCTAGAAATTTCTCATGGAAGACCTTGGCTGCCCTTTTGATATTAAAACTTCCTAACAAGTATTACACAGGAGTTTTAAATTAGAACTTGCTGTCATTGGGACAGTTATAAACTCTTAAATATGTCCCTTTGCAAGTTGAGCTCCTGCAAAATGCATGTATGCGCAGTGGAAATCACTGGGAAATGGGTGTGTATTTGTGGAAGATTGCCAGTCGGACCCATTAATTACGGCAGGAGTTCTGCCAGCTGATTTATAAAATGAGCACCCAAGTTACTCCAATTAATTCCCATAATTCCGCTCTGGATAGTGAACCACTAGTCAAAGTAAAATAAAGTTTGCTCCCAAGTGTGACCTAGGAAAACCAATTTTCTTTCCTACCGTGTGTTCAGCAGAGTTCCTCTGGTTTATGCTGGGGAGAGGAACATTGCTTCCCAGGTTGCTTTCTAATTAATAATTATATATAGTGCAGTTGGGCAAGGTCACAGGCCCCCTCCAGTGCCAGTTGGCACAGAAGCACCAGGAACATTTGAAATTTATTAGTCTTTTTTTTTTTTTCCAAAATATGCAAATGGCTTTAAAAAAAAATAAAAAAGTCAGAGAGAAGAGAGCATCGCTGTGAGTTTTAGGCACAAACACGAGTTAGGGGCAGAGGCACCTGCCTGCTACTAAGAAATATTGTCATTTCCATTTCCATGGCTTTCTTTTGCCCTTTACCTTCTGATATTGGCCACATTCCCAGCCATCACCTGAAAGCCTAAACTGTGTTCCAGGAAGCCATAATGTGCTTCTGTGTGTGTGTGTGTAAGGGACTTTTGGCTCTCTTGAACGTCTGTATCAGGTCTAGGAATATATGAACTGTGACTAGCATACCAATCACTAGAGGTAACTGGAAACTCTATTTTCCATGGAAATTTAAAATTTGTATGTGAAAAGCCAAATCATTTTGCTGGTTGAGCATTCTGTTTCAACAGGACATCAAGGTTTTCTGCAGAGTGAACGTTTTATTTCAAAGGGGGAGAGGGGGGAAGAGTGTATTGTTAGCTCAGAAACAGTTTCAGACTTTCAAGAGAAATTCCAAGCAGGCTGCTAATAACACTTCAGCGGTATCTGGCATAATTGAAAACTCCACTGGAGCCAATCAAGTTAAGCCAGTGTAAAAATGGCGTAAGTGAAAAGAAGCCAGTCACGTTAAATTGGAACGAATTTATAAAACCGCACTTCCTTTTCACCTGTTGTAGAGGGTCTTTTTCCCCCTTCCTGGAGAGTCAATCTATTCTTCATTCTGTTTCAATCCCATTTTCTAATGCTTCAGTCCATGAGCAACGTGGCCCTCTCTGGCTTTGAATGCTTTATAAAAACGAGTTAAAAAAGGGCTGACACAATATTTTCCTTGGAAAATATTTTTGTTCTAAACATACAACTTCTGTTTTGGACTCTAAATCAATTTGCTTTCAATGTATAAGAGTGAAGCCAAACAGAACCTGGCTCTACAACCTGTTATCCAATGAAGTATGTGAATTTTCCAGGACAATTTATTACATCTGTTCTACATCATCATATCTTAGGGGGGTTTTGTGTTCCTGATGTCATAATCTCTTAAACCCACAAACAAAAAAAAAAAAGTTTACCCAGGTCAATTGCAAATCTTCCCCTCCTCCCAAATTTTTCCTTTGTTTGTTTTATTCCATTTCTGACAACAATAATCTCCTTTAATTGCCGGTTCTGCCAGTCACACAATGGACCTTGCCTTCTGCTATCTGACCAGTAGAGCTCATAATTAGTGCTTAATTATAGTTTATAGAGCTACTTTGGTCTGATAGGAAAAATCTGCTTTGTTACAGTCAATGAAGTATTTAAAGCTCTGTCCAGGGTTAGGATAGGTTTATTAAACACTTGGGTAAGCAATAATAAACCAACATTGATTGAGCAACTCGATAGCTTTCTTTTATGTGCTGGTTTAAAAAAAAAAATAAAAATCCAGATAGAATTAAAAATAACTTGGCATGGTAATGGAATGTCTCCGCTAAGAATGCACGGCTGCCAGTGGGGTCTATCGCGTTGGATGTAACTCAATCTCAGCTCCAGAAAAGAGCACTTTGCAAAATATGTGGCAGCATCATTGCTATTATCTGAAAAGGAGGAGGGAGAAAGAATTCACGAAGGTCCTCCAGTCTGTTCAGAGCTAAATAAAGAATGATACTGCTGAGCATGGGTGTGTTTCTAGGGGAAGCTGCCAGAACTAATGAAAAAGCATGGAGTTGATTTTCTTTTTAATTTTGCTTCCCCGCTTTCCAAGTCTTTCAGAGGAAATTGGAGATTGTCCTGAAATCATGACAATTTTGAGTTTTATGTAGCAAATTCTGGTACAAACACAAACACATTTTATCTGCCTGCAGGTGCCCTCACACCTATCAGCTAACTGCGACAATATTATTCTAGGCTTGGGTCCAGTAGGTCTGCCAGGCCACACAGACTGAAATAGGGAAAAGTGAAATAAAATAACAATTTTTGAGAAACGGTGGAGGGAAAAGATTGTGCAACATCATTTCTCACTAGCTTTCATGGCAGGCAGTAGCCTGTCTAACCACATCGTTCACCCCTCTACATCAACAAAAAGATGAACCAGAGGTGCCTTTTTAAAAGCACAATTATTTTTTCACCAGGTGTGATTTTTCAGAAGGGAAATTATTTTCAAGATCTGCGTAAGAATTCAGTATATTCTCGGGGGGGNGAAAAAGGTTCAGAATTTGAACTCCTTTCATAATTTAAGGCTCCTTTCATAATTTGAGACATACGAGTGGTTACATTTATCAAACCTAAACCGTTCATAATTTCAGTCATATTACCTCCTCGTATAGGTGCTTTCCTCACCTCTGTCCTTTTCTCCTAAAAATGTGATGCCTTTTTTTTCCATTTCAAGATATGAGATTCCCCCTTTTTCAGGGGGACAAGGGTTTTTTTAACCTTTCTTGGGGGAAGAGAGAGATAAAGAAAGGGAAAAAAAAAACCCTGTCAAAATGAAATCTCCAAAGAAGGTTTTTCTAAAGTGACAGCAGCATCCTTCCTTGTTTAGCTGAGGACAGATGGAAGGCCACTGAAATGTGCAGCCTCAGTCTATAGTCAGTTTATTCCTCTCATAAGTTTTATTTCTTTACCAGGGAGGGTGATTTCATCATACTTGAAATAAATAGCTAAACAGATGATTTATTCATCACACAAGGTAGAACGGTGATAATATTTGACCTTTTTTGATACATGTGGTTGTGGTTATTTAAACGGACTTGGATTAGAACAGGATTGGACATTTCTGGAAGTTGCATTTGCCCTGCTGCTATTGAGTTTTCTTCTGTCTCTCCCCAACTGATGAAGTCATGTTGTTATCAGCAGTGTATATAACACTGTAACATGGTATCACCATATCTTGGGGAAATGGAATTTGCACAGGATGCCTGTGCTGAGCTCATAGATGAATTTCTATTGTCCATTATCGTTTATATCTAATATGAACCGTTCTACACAGCTCGTCTCTAATCCCCATGCTTGTTAAGGAGCTTAAAGAGTAAAATCAGTTGATTTCAGGGCCTTTTGGAGTTCAAGGTCAAAGTGATTATTTCCTCTTTTTTTTTAAAGGCACGGACTCATCACAGTTTCCAAAGTTCAGTTCTTTCCTGGTTCCCTAATTAGAAACCGTACCAAGAGCATATCTGGAGGCTTTTATACATGAGATCAACCCCTTGCCCTGGGACCAATTATGGAAAAATAGCTTTACACATTTCACTGTTTGAATACCCGATGATCATACATGCTGTCGTGTTCTACAGTGAAGCCACGATAAAAATCATACCATTAGCAATTTTGGTCTGTACCATTATTGTAGTTTAAAATGAACATATTCACACCAAAGCATAAGCCCATCAAGCACCACTGGCACAAACACAGAGTCATGACACACACTTGCATGCATGAAATCACATTCGTCGGAAGCTTATAGGAAAAAATATTCATAAATTAGAGTCAGTATCAGATTTTCCTCTCTTGGACACCTCTTACTTTCCCTTAGCAAAACGCACAGTTTCTTGGAATAACCCAAAAAGCAAACAAAAAAAATTCTCAGTTTTCAAGTAAACCCAGATATTTCCATATAAAGTTCCTATGATTGTTTCTTGTTTAGTTAAAACCTGATCATCCTTAGTTATGTATAAACATATGTTTACTCAGATCCCAAATTCATGCACACTGTTAATATAAAAACATGGTTACACAAATAAGATCTTGAATTGCTGCTTTACAGACTTTACAGCCCCAAAAAATTTATTTGTACATATCACATAGGTAGGTATAGATATAAATAGGTATACAAGTGCAAAGCCAGGCACGCCATAAGTACGTGAACCCATCACCAGAGCCTGTCGCTCTGTGTAAACCTAGAATCTCCTGTAATCAGTGATTTTTCTTTCAAATTAAAGCGGTACCTGAACAAGCTAAAAAAAAAAAAATGGTCCGAGATCAGAAGGGATTATTTAGGATTCAGGAGGGAGCTTTACATTCCCCTTTTTGACAGCTAATAAAACATATAATGCAGGAAGGTGCCAAAAATGCTCTTATTGCTCCCTCTGCCCATCGGAGCTTTGGTCCCCACGTTGCTGCTTGTGCTGTTGATCGGAGCCCTGGCCATTGACCTCCTATTAACCTCTGTACCAACCACAGATATTTAAACAAAAGGCACATTCTGGAGCGATGTCTGATGTGGTGAGAGACAGAATCGCCTCCCCTGGGCTTGAGCCCACATCCAAAGCAGAGGGTCCAGGAGAAACCCTGGGAGTCCTTTACTGAAAGGCTTCTTCCAAGGCATGAGCATTGGAGACCTTTGCCAGGGCGTGCTCTACCTAGAAGCGTATTAGGAATTCAAATCAGGCAGTATGAGCGTTTATCAGACATTTAACTTTTAAGAAAGCGCTGCCTAAGTGTGACTTCATAAGTGGCTCCATGCTCTTGAAACGCTGCTGAAAACCTAAAGGAGACGGCTCTGTTACTTTACCGGCCTTCTTCAGCGCTTTACCACAGGATGAAACACTTGACTTCTCTTTTTTTTTTTTTTCTTTTTTAAAAGTCCATAATGAATAGCAAATACCACTTCTTCCATTAATTAGCATGGCTAGAGAGTCACAGACCCCCTTTGATCCTTTGAACTGGTGCTGATACTCAGAGCCTGCTGCATCTAAGCCTCTAAGCCATTCCAGTATCTATCCTCCTCCTTCTCTGCTGTGCGCAGCTTACAGAAAAGAGTTGATACTGGGTCAACGGGGTCAGGGTCTGCTGTAATCCTGCAGGAGAGTTCATGATAGAGCCTGAGCATATCAAGCCAAAAAAAATGTTTAGATTACCTCTCCCACAGATCTTTTTTTTTTTTTTTCTGAAGTGATTTACCCCCAGGTTTCTCAGTTACTCCCAGGGCAGGGCATCCTGAAGGAATATCAAAAGTAATAGTCTCCACAGCCATATCATTTCCTTGGGATATTACCAAAGGAAATCCAACCTTGTAAAAGAACTTAAGTGGCACATAAGTGGTCCAGGCTCTTTTCAGTGGTAAGAGTTTCGCAAGATTTCAGGAAAAAAAAAAAAAAAAAAAGTTGCTCTATAAGCAGCAAAACTAATGATTCCCAATTTCTTCAAGCATGTCCTGCACGTTGCCTAAACCACCGGGACACAATACTCTGTGCTGCCTCCCTCTCCTTACCATCGCTTCAGAGATCCTTCTCGCTTTGCCTCCGTGTTCAGCTCAGTAAAGGGCCAAACACACTACAGCTGGTTCAGATCGACCTGTACACAGCCCGATCTGTACGTCTGCACTGCCTGGGTTGTCTTTTCTTCCAACAGGAAAAGTCTCCCCTCCACCAGCTGCCAGTTCTCCAAAACATTTAGTATCTAATGCTAATAAATACCTCTACTCCTGTGCCAAATTTTGCTGAAACCAAGCAGCAAGTTCAAAACTTATCGGGGAGAAACTGACAGATGGATGGACAGAGTCAACGATACGTTACTAAATATTAACAGGTTCTTCCCCAATGACATTTTAGCTTAATTACTCATATCAGCACCTTCTCAACTAAACAGATGAGTTGCATCGTGGCCAAAAGATCATGAAATAGGACCCTTGTTGAGCCAATAAGGGGAAATGGGTAAAGGAGTTCACGACCCTCAATTTGAATCAATCTTTACCAGCTTTTTAAATTCAAACAACCATTAAAAGTAATTCCAAACAGATTCTATCTGCCATAATAGTGACTAGCATGCCCAAGAGATGGTATTTAAAGTACCCAGTCACTAAATTTCATAGTGCTTTATAAATCAGTATCAACAATGTGAATTACTTCTGAAAGCAAACTTGGCCTCTTGCGAATTCTGGGACCAATTCTGAAAACACAGAAATGTTTCTGCCCGCTCACATCAGCCCAGCAGCAAGGTTAACCTAAATGCCTGGGAATATTTACTTTTATAAACCCCATTGAAAAGTAATTCAGTGAAATTACAGAGGGGAAGAGGAAATGGCTATCAAACTACTTTCATTCCATCTTGGAATAAGAGGTGCCTGTCCTTGCCAGTCCCTCGATGTGGGGCAGAAGAAAACTATCGATTCTCACCACGCCAGGAACAAATAGTAGGAGATGGGAATGTGAGAGGTGCTCCTAAGAAGGCAACAGGGAGAAGAGGTTGGTTGGGATGGATAAAGGCAAGAGTCCAGCCAAAGAAAATGATGAACATTCATCCTGCTCATGTCAAAACAGACACATAGGGCTTGTAACATATTGACAAATCCCCCACCTAGCCAAAACACGAGTTGCAACTTGAAAAGCTAAAGCATGCAAACACTTGCAAAATAGACCCTACAGCACTAATTCCAGCCCCAGTAAGCCAGCTAGGATCCTACTCCTTTGCATGAAGCACAGATAGCTTATTTCTGAGAAATCATCTCCCAGAGCAAAAATGCAGAGGTTTTTTTTTCCCAGCTCTATTAAGGAAACATGCCAGTTTCAGGCTTCCAGCAGGGAAAGGGAATAATAATAAAAAAAAGAAGAGTTTATAAATTATGAAAAGCGAGTTGACAGTATGTCCTTATAAATATGAAGATTACCTATGCTACCCTCATGAATCCGAAAAGTCACAGTTTAAAAAAAAATGATAAAAACTACAGATTCAGCAAACTGAAAAATAATGGGCAGGTTTTGCTGACCAGGGAATAGTCTGCAATTTAGTTCTTTTCTTGTTTAACATTTACTGTATATTTCACCATCCAGAAATATTATTATGTTTACAGGAAAAGCCCCATTTTCCCCAGAAAGGTCCCACTATTGACAACATGAATATCACAGTGAAATACAGTCTGATACCTTGGAATATCCTCTCAATCTATTTAAAGTCCCCAAGGAAAATCCTCTTTTTCTAAAAACAGAGATGTTTATGTCAGCCGGTATATATTGACACACAGATATATATGACTGTGTGAGCCGGTATGAAAAAGTCACACGTTTGATGTTTTGCTTACAGGGTTTCTGATAGTTCACCAGATCACAGTGTTAGGAATGTCTAGGGATAAAGTGGTGGTCTGATTGCTTTAAGAAAGGCATAAACATGCAAACAAAAGTGTGTCCTTTTGCTCATCTGATGCCTATATATGTAGTACATCATACAATATAAACTATGCTGATCTCATCTGAAGACTAGGCGCTGCTGTTGCTAACAGTTAATCTTGTTCTAAGTCATCACAAGATATTACTTTGTGTTGATAGTCGCTAGAGTCACTAGAGCCTAAAGCGTCCCATCTAATATATGGTTTGAAATGTCAAAAAGTGTCTTAGACCCTTATTGAAATGAAAGTTTCAAGTGAGGGAAATTTTCCCAATTTTAAAATTGATAAAGTGCTCCATTGCCGAAAGTCAGTTTGAAACTTACTTCAGTGTCAGTGAATTTGGCAACTTTTAGAACAAAAAGACAATCTTTTGATTAGGAGCACAAATAACATTGAAATGAGTGACTTAATGCTTTCAAAACTTCCTTCCCTGAAATATCTGGGAGATGAGAATTAAACAGTAGTTGGCCCTCTTTAGCAAGAAAGGTAAGAGAGGCAGAGTTCCCTGAAAAATTCCCTGTTACATCTGCTGAATACAGCTTTGGTTTTCTTGGGAATTATTTTTTGAAACGCACCAAGTTTTCTCCATTAGTGTTGTATAAATATCATCTCCAGTGCAGAGCCTGGAGGGAGTTCAGGAGTATGACTTAATCAGAATAACTAACATGTATTCAGAAGTTTGGTTTGGAAAGTAGCTGAGAATACTGAATAGATTCAGCCAGACCTTTGATTAAATAGCTTTGTACTTTACAAGGAAGACAAGTTCTCTTCACCATAAAACTAATCTTTTCAATCTGAAAAGGTGCCCACCAGATCTGCATTCACCTTCAAAGTCCTGTTGAATTTTGGAAGCATGGAAATAAAGAAATGTTGTAAGGGAAAAAAAAGGGAGTAATAATTTTGAATTATTGAGCAAGGTTAAAATTTACATTTTCAATTTGGAAGATGAAAAATTTTCTCTTAGAATGATTTTCTGCTGGAAAAAAAATTACTTCTCCTTAAATAGACCCTTTCTATAGAAAAAAAAAATAATCTACTTTGTTCCATGAAGTTTGATTTTCTGTCAGAAAAGCTGAAATGATACTTCCTGTAAGACAACATTGAAAGTTTTTGTCTAGTTTAGATTAAAGCGTGTGAATTAATCCCACCACGCAAGGCTGGAACTATATATGCCTTACAGGGATAAACAAGGTTAAATGCACAAAAGATGACTATAAAACGGCTGTATCCTAAGGAAATAACCCAGCTGGAATCAAAACTGAAGGATTTCATATTCCCCTCCCGACACTTGGCAGAAGCCTGTAGGCTACCTGCAGGAGACCCATAGGAGACTGTACCTACCAAGGCATGGGACAGGGGGGAAAGGCAAAAAGCTGCCTCCCAGAGAAGCGGGAGATGCTTTTGGGCACAGATTTCAGCTTCATGGTCTGAATCCTACCTAGAGGTGACCAACCTTGTCCACTGTGTCTGATAGATCCTGACAAATTTGCAGGGTTTAAGAGCACCTCAGCACCAATATGCAGAGGTATAATCTCATCTGAGACGTTTCCTTAAGCCTTTCTCACCCGTCCCCCTGCCTCAGATTTACACCCTGAGGACAGTTTTGGTCTGTCATGGGCAGTATCACATGCAGTGATCAACTACAGATATCAGGACTGGGTATTTCAAGACTTATTCACAGCCCAGTTCAGTCTGAACAACCGGAGGATGAGCATCAAGGAGTTGTGAATCATAGCGGTCGCAGCATCTCATTATCCCCTCGCAGGTCATTTGGTTTTGTTTTGTTATGAAACACCCCAACCAAAGTTTTGAAAGGCTTTTTCTGTCATAAGAAAAAAAAAAAATTGTTACGAGATTTTTTGCTATGAAAACAAAACCAAACCCTATCAGTTATATTCAAGTTTTTCTTTGTCTCCTAAAAATGCCATCTTAGAGTTACAGAGAATGGAACACTTCCTGCAGAATGCCATGAAATTTAAAAATTATAAGAATAAGGAGTGCAATACTCAGTCCAAGACCTCCTCTGACTCTGGATATACAAAGTATGGAGATGTTTTGTTGTGCAGCACAGGGTCCTGGATGGAAGGGACAGAGGACCACAGGAAGGGTGGCTGCCCAGCTCCATGGGAGAGACCCTTGGGTTGCCTTGGGACAACAAAGGTTTTGCAGCAAATACAATTTTCTTGCTCTGCTGCTAAACCACGCAGCCGCTCTGGAGATGCCCAGCACAACCACCTTGGCCAAAGGAGTTTGCCCACCACTGCGGCACCGAGCCCAGCAACCTGTGACTGAATTAAAGAGTTGGAAAACCCACAGCCCCAGAGGGAAGCGACCCATCAACCATTTGATTAGTCATGAAACTTCCCGGTGCAGTGGCCTTGCGAGCAGTTTAAGCAGGGTGCAAACAGAAGCACAGCCCAATGAATGCTCCCATTGTGAACGGCGATTAGAGTTTGTCATTTTATCTCCAGAGCTGTCTTGTGCTTTCCCCTTTCCTCATTTATGTACCAAACATAGGATTTCCCACAGTTTACAATTCCCCTCTAGCAAGGACCTCGACTTTCCTAGTCCAGCTCTTACAAAAAGCAACTTACAGACATATTCTTTCCTTCCAGGAACAATTTTGTGTCACTTCACGCCCCAGATTGTCTTCAGTTACAGCCAGTTTTCACCCCAAACCAGGGATGCCCACACCACAGCAGCTCTGCCTGCCCTCCTCCCTGAGCCCAGCCAGGCTCGGAGCACCCCACCACAGTTTGGGGCCACACTCGCAGTTTAGTGACTCTCCGAATCCTGGCTGTATGAAAGCCTCTGCTTGTGCTAGGGGAATCCAGAACAAATCCCAGGGGATCAGCAAATGGCTTTTAAAAGCAACTTGATCGGCAAGTGCAGTTTTGCCTGCGTTTGTTACAGGGCTTGGAAGGTGGTGTGTTTAACGCAGCATGACGGACCGCGGCTGGGGCTGTCCTCCGGTGACGGATGGCCGGGCTGGGGACAAAAGGGGTGATTTGGGGGAAAATTCCTGCCTTTCCACCAAAACCTACCTAGACCTTGTTTCTTAACCTCCAGCAATTCAATAGGCTTCAGCTATGGGCAGGGGGAAAGGATGAGGAAGTCAGGCTCCCAAAATTGATTTCATTCCAGGTAATACTTCTTACACAACAATCTGTTCTTTTCAGAAGGACACAGATTAGGGAAGTATTTGGTCAAGGGGCAGTAGAGGGCACTCCAGGCCAGATCAGGTTAAGTTTTGGTCACTTTATCTCTTCTTGTTGACGTAAAGGCTCGAGGCCATGGCCTGGGGTTTTCCTGCAGAAATGTGTTTACAAGCAGGTCAAGGACTTGCAGACAGATAACCATTAGCAAAACAACTTTTCTATTGACAAAAGAGCACAGAATAGTGGGTTGGCAGATGAATTCTCTTGTTTCATCAAAAAAAAAAAAGTAAAAAGAAAGCAAAAGAAGAGAAGTTAAATCAAAGGGCTGCACCCCTTCTGATTCTCACGACCGTGTTTTCTAGCTAGGATTTAAGATCGTGAGTTGCTCCCCATTCACTTGCAAAATGACACCGAGGACTTGTGCCAAAGTCCTGTATTCAATAATAAATCGAGCCAGGATTTACTACTGGTCAGCAAGCGCGTGAGGCTTGTTAACGAATTTGTTAACTCCAATTCTGCTTCTAAATGAGAAATGTCTGCGGGTCTCCAGCCCGAGGAAACGCTCAGCCTGAGAAGCTCACCTGGTTTCAGGTTTCCTTACAAACCTTCCGGCAGCCCTTCTCCCATCCCCTCCCTCCCTTCCCAGCCCCTGGCAGGTTCATCGAAAGGTTTTGTGAGAGTTCAGGAATTGTTTGAGCGAACCCTGGCCGATTTATGGGTTTTGTGCACAAAGCACGTGAGAGCCGCAGCTGCGGCTGGAGGAAACCCCAACAGATCAGCCTGAGCTTTGCCCTGGCGTTCTGTGTCCGCTCCAAACCCCCAGCCTCGGAGCTTAAAGTCGATCGATGCCAATATTTCCGTAAAAACGTAACCAACCAAAACATCCATAGCCACCCTTCTAGCCAAAAGCACTGTTATGTGCACACATAAAAAGGCAGGATTTTAAACAGACACGAATACAGCAGAGAAAAATTTTTAACAAAAAAATAGTGAGAAAAAATGCCACTAGAGAGCCATGGTTATTTGCTACCTGTCAGTCAGGGTTAGGATATAACCAGCAGGGGAAGTGGCTTCTCGGAAAGCCTTGTTCAATCTTACTGGAGGAATTTGTGGTCTATTCTGTATACAGTTTGTGGTATCTGAGTCACGACCTGACTCTAAGACATGCTGGATTTTAAATGACAAACGCCGTCTCTCTGACGGAGGCCTCGCATTAGTCAGAAACCAAATGTGTGCGCACTTGGGAGAGCTGGGACATTTGATGCCCAAACAATAAAGCAAGCAAAACAAAATGAGCTAAGCCAACTGGAATCAGCAGAAGAGGGTCTCTGTAATTCATCTGGCTGTACTAGTGGGTTAAAATTCAGCCCACGGAGCGAGAAACTTATATATGAGCTGGAGGGAGAGACTGGTGTGTGCCTCTGGGTGCACAACCGCGTCTGTGGCTTTACACACAATGCAGGAAAAATGAAATTATTTTTGAGGACACACCGGAAACTGAGGGGAAAGTACAGATGGGTTAAATCCAAGTTCTCGTTAAAATAGCGACTCTCGGCTTGTTTTCTTCTGAGTTTCTTTTTGTTCTTCCCATCCCTCTCCCCTTTGCGCAAACAACCAGCCTTTGCGTCGGCAAAGGGTCAGGAGGATCTTGCAAACTTCTGCCGGTGGAAGCTGGACAACATGTCATGTGCAGGCTCAGCACCGAAATACCACTCAAAACCCTGGCCTTCACCCCAGCTCTCCCTTTTAAAGGCATAGCCGCTGTAAAAGAAGCTGTTTTTTCAAGGAAGACCTGCCTTGTCTTTATTAAGCAAGACACTAAGTGCCCCACAGCAGCATTCCTGCTGCTCCAACGCCACTTCCCTCCATCCCCATTAATACTATTAAAAACTCAATAACTTTTTCTATCGCCTTTGTTTAAATCATATTCCTCTATGAAGTGTAGCTATTAAAAATGCCTGTAAACTCTTCCTATTAAAATGACATTTTAAAAGGCTTGATTTGAACATGGCTATGTCACTTAAAGTGGAAAAGTTTCTGCGAGTTCCCTTCCAAGCTGTTAAAGATTAGCTTGATGTAGATAAGACTATTCCCCAAACTCATTATCTGTCTTCAAAATGCACCTTAAGGACTACTTAATAAAGTCAAGGTTACATGAAGAGTATTTCAGTGAAAACCAGTGAATGACTATTAATAAATCTGCATTACAGATTGGTTATTTTGTCTCTGTCTTTCATCTGCGCAGTAGATGATCCTTCTGTTCTTTTTTTTTTTTTTAAACAACAAGCACGTGTTGCCTCCTTGTACTGGTCACCAATGAATCAGAGACAGCAGCAGCAGCAGAGAGCATTTCAGCATGTTTACAATTAGTGTGATCTATGCAATGTAAAATATTTTGCAGAAGGTCACATATCTCTGGTCAGTGCAATTTAAATCATGAGGATTCAGGATTGGTCTAAGCTTAATGTTTAAAAATAAAATCATTATGTTATTCTTTGTATAACTGCATTTTTATTTCTCCTGAAATCACGTTTCCTGTTAATTTAAATGCTATGGGTATGAAAGGTTAATCCCATGAGCTCCGGTGCCGGAGATCAGCAAGCCCATCCAGAAGTGAAGCACTACCACTTTTTGAAATAGGAAAACTCTTTGGTCAGGACTTATTCTCAAGACCTTCTCATCTCCTGTGCATAGCGCTACAGGGTTGGTGTTTTAAGTGTTAGACTGGTGTTGTAGGGTCCTGTGGTATCCAGTGCTAAGGACAGCCACAAAGCTTCATCGTCACCTGTTTCTGACAGAGCAGATTGGGAAGTTCCTAATGTCTAAGGACAGGAATCTTATCCTGCAGTTGGTCTCACTGATGCACCTGCACAGTGATGCACCGCTCTCCATCCCTACTTCTCTCCGTGGAGAGGATCAAGCTGCTCCAGGGCACACTCGTATGTCTCCCTGCGGATGCCAAGAGGAGCAATATGGGGCTACAAGAAAGAAAGAGAGGAAAATACATCACAGCCAAGCTTTCTGGAAATTTGGAGTGGAAACGTCAGGATGAATTCAGTCTATCTTTCAGATTTCTCAGTACCTCTAAGGTCTAAATACTTCTTTTCTTTAAACTATTCCTAGTTTCAGCTGAGAGCAGTCAACACAGAAGCTCACAGCTGTGTACGCATCAAAAGGAACCACGCAGATTTTTGCTGGACTGACTTGCTGGAAATTGTTGATTCTCTCTACATGAAACAGGTCCAAAATACAATCGGTTACCTGTCATTCAACCATTTCAGAGGAATTTGCACAACACAGATGTTTCCATATTGGCCACACTCTACCTTGCGGAGTAAAAATTATCCTGATTCAAGGCCAGCAAAAAATAACCACAAATCTGTGTACATAATCACTAGCTGCCCCTAACCTTTATCTTTAAGTACTTCCATGAACTCTCTGATTGTTAACTCTGCAGCATGTATTTTTGAGATGGGGCTATATTTTTGCCATATCTCTATCTTGCATATTAAGCCCCTCAAAAACTTTGTGTATGTCTACAGGGATTACTCACACAACTGAAATCATACTCAAGCCCATGCTCTGGGCTTGCCAGATGGAGAGCAGCTCTTGTCCAAGAGTCACATACTTTATTAGCATGATGCTGAACCTGAGCCTCTCAGCAGGGCACTTTGCCTTGATGAGAGTAAATTTAAACCTACCCACGCTGCCAGCAGAGGCAAGCCCACCAAGGTCTGCATGTGCAAGCGTAAATAACAACGGCAGCAGTCAACAATTACTCTGCAAAAGCTTGGATTTGCTTACAAACCACAATACAAACTTTATTGCCGAAGTTAGGTTCTTCAGTTTAGGGGATTTACACGTAAGTTATGGGAAATATGGTAATTAGGAGACAGGCTCTTGCGAGTCTCTTCATTCTACTTTCCAGATGAAGTCTGAGTCACTTTGTGTTTCACCTTTAGGAAATTTTTACTTCATGAAACCAAAAAGGCAACACAAAAGCAAAACCATCTCATCCCTTCTAGCGCTGCCCACTTCCACTCTTGGTTGAAACACAGAAGCATGTTGGAGTAAAGACAGCTCAGTACCAGCACAGGCACTGGGGTTTACAGGGCAAAACTCCCCCTGCAGAGCTGGTGGATCCAATGGAGACATCATTTTGTTGCCTACTCACAGCCTGACAAAAGGCTTGGACAGAACAGACTGAGAGAAGATGTAAATCCCCCCAGAAGATCAGGGGCAGGACTTTGCAGCAATGCTGGGAGCTGGAGTCATCGCTGTCTGGGAGAAGAGCTGGGCCACCCTGAATTGTCCTGAAGGAGAGCTCTGTCTCTATTTTTTCCACAGATAGCAAAAGATTTAAAACAGCTGAGTGGTATCATACAACCTAAACCTTTTCTTCTGCATTTCACATGTTCCTGGTTTATCTAAAACTCATGCTACATTGAGTGAATTAGGAGGCTGATTGAAAAGTACATTATATACTAGTTACCTGTGAGATGTGCACTTTAGAAGTGAAGGTTTAGGGGCAGAGGAAAGGCTTATAAAAAAGAGTGGTGTACTTTGAAAGGTCTAGGCAATGCTGCAAGAAATGGCATTACCTCACAGTTGTCAAGGCTCAGAAGTTTTATTACCAAGAAATTTCACTTTTGCCTCTTATTCTTAACACAGTGACCAGTTCTGGGACTGAGAGGATTTGCTGATCTAATATAGATAGTGATTTCGTAGGTTTGTTCAGATTTATATAGACAGCACCCTGGGATCAGGAATTACATTTAAAATGTAATAAAATGTTCTTGTGCACTTTTACTCACAAATACTGTACTTAAAAAAGTAAACATCAAATAATCTCAGATATCTTTCAAGAAAATGTTGACATAGCTCCAAGAGCTCATACAGATGACTGAATAGTTTTCTGAGTAAACTTAATAAACTCATATTCTTATTCTTTCAGTGTAGCATGAAGTATCACATCATGGAGAAGAGAGAAAACTAAGCCATATAATTTAGCAGAAATCTGTTTTAAACATATATTTCAACATATGAAGATGGAATATAGACATTTATGCAAGCATGTTTTTATACTACTTACCGTCTTAGAGTTTAAAAAATGATAGCAGTTAAGTTTCACCCACGTAAATGAATCAAATTCCCATTGCTAAAAATTTGTCCCTGCTCCTGAAGTGAGACCTCAGTCTTTTCCTACTCAGCAGCAACGTTACAATGATTCCAAGGGGCAGGATTTGACCCCCTAATGTGTTCAGAAGGACTTTGTGTAAGTTAGGAGTTTTAGCACAATTGCTCCTCTAAGTAGTCAAAATGATTCATCTACATTATCTGTCTTTATTAAACAGTCATTTACCCTAGTGAGTCCTACTCAAGGGAATCTTTATTATTCAGACAAGCCTTTACAGTCATAATGACACAAAATATATAGGAATAGTTAATAATACTATTATTCCTATATCTGTGGATAAACATCAGCTGGTAATTTTATATCAACAAACCATCGGAGCAGAGACAAAGATCTATAGTTTACATGAGCAGGCGACCCGTAATAACGTGCCAGGGATCTGGTGAATACTATAAAGTAAGACAAACCCCTGGGAGACACCGAATTTGGATTCTTAATATATTTTGCCCAACAACATAAAATGAAGTAGTTCTTACAAGAATTAAGGAGACTGCTGAAGACTGAGCAAAAAAGTAGTGTCCTTTAAACCCTACTGGAGTCTACAGCTCTGCAAAAGATGGTGGCATGACTAATATTATCAACCTAAGATCATTTAAGGATCAAAATACCAAAAATATATGTTCTCTGTTCCGCAGGAGGTAGATTCTAAGTTAGAACCTACCCAAATCATTATGATGCCAAGGCCACCTCCAGTTGAAAAACACTGCCTTTGCAATCATTTCTCACTCAAAAGACAGCCCGTGGACAATGCAGTTTAACAATACTGGTGTGTTTCATGTCAGAATCCAAAATTAAATCTGAAGAAAGGACTCAGGTAGACCTTTTTGTGTTTGAGAACATCTAACACCCTTTGAAATTTTCATAATAATGCCAGTCAAGGCCTCCACTTCTAAGTCAAGGGGAGGGGGAAGAAGGGGGTTTCCTGTGTAACATCAGAATGGAAACCCTTCATAGGACTAGTTGAGCATTTCCACCTCAGAGGCATTTCAGATGCATTGGTTGCTGAGAAAGCTCTTGATCCATCAGCTCTTATTTGGTGGAACAATACAATTTTTTTTAAATTTTAACATCTCTTATAATAAAGATCTTGATTTTGTTACAGTCTTCAGGGAATGGACCAGACATTTTGTGGGTTTTAAACATCTACTGAAGGACTGAAATGCCTCGATTCATAAGGTTTTGTCAAGTCCTATGTTTCTATGCAACTGCTCTGTGCCATCCCCCAGTGCAGTACCTTGGCCTTGTGCAGGTGAATTAGAGCTGCAGAATGAACACTGCAAGACTTTATGGAGTACACTGCTCTTTGATCTCCCTGGTTTCTGCCCAAACATGAACACAGCAAGCTAAGCACAGCAATTAGCAGTAACAGCTATTAACAAGCTTCACAAAAGACACAAAAGAACACAAGTAGGTGGTTTACAGCAGGGCAGATAAAAACAAAGTGGGTACTTTCTTTTGCACACCACTCCTCCAGCAAGTTTAGGCTGAGGAACCAGAGGGCTAACTGTCAAACAGTCCAATTCCAGTACATAGACACCCCCCCTAAAAATTATATATATATACATATTAAAAAAAAATATATGGATAGTCCCTGCAGCAGAGAAAATACATTTGTGAACAAAAATGTTTGGGGAAGACTATTCTTGACTTCAGTGCTTTCTGTGTTAAGCCTAAAGAAATCAACATGAACTTCACCATAAACACTTAGATTTCAGTGCATGAAAAAACACAAAGGAAAATCAAACAGGCACTGACTGCTTTGTAGAAAAATAGAACTTTCCATTGACGCTATCACCCAAGGAGAGACCATGGAGAACAAAACTAGTTATATTTCCGGACAACAGTTTACAAGCCTGTCCTCTTCCCCAATCACCTCTATGAAAAACAGAAGAGTACCCTAAACCAACCTTCTGCTGTTTGGTTCTGATGCTCAGACCTCAGCCTTGGACCAAAGGGCTGAGCCAGGTCATGTTTCTCTAGGTTGCTCCCTGTAGACCATTCCACTGGTTAGACCAAGGTGTGCCCCACTGCACCCCCTGCTTTCCCAAACGCATCCTCCACCGCCTGGGAGACAAGAGTTGGATGTGATACTTCTCTACTGTAACTATGATAGATCACCCTGACTTTTCATGCTGGTTTAACTGTAGAAGCAGCCTCCCCCCTGTCCCCCATGAGCCAGTAAATGATGTGGCCACATTTGTTTGGTGTTGTTTTGACAAACAACAGGCGCTGATTAAAGTACCCCCATCAGATGATAGATTCGCAGACATGGTCTAAAAAAATTCATTTTTCAATACAAATACCAGTCTTTAGAGACAACTCATAAGAGTACAGCATCAGGGATATCTCTAAAGCTGACACGTTTACAAATAAGTATATTTGTACTATACATACATATATAGGATAAAAAGCTTGAAAGAAAAGGAGAAAAAAAAAAAAGAAAAAAGAAGCAATAAATCAGAGACATCTAAGGATTTTTAGCCATAAGCTATTTCTTAAATCAGAAAGGAAAACATGCATTAATCAGAACATTAGCTCCAGACAGTGCAACAACATCAGGAACATTGCTACTGTACAGAAAGTCATGAATCATTATAGGCCTACAAAACATTTATAGAACTTTAACGTCATCATTGGATTTGATCAATAATATAACACATGAAAGATAACAGGTTCATAACTTTCTCCCCCAGTGTGAGCTCTGGATGTGCAAAAATCTATAGAAATAACAAAAATAAAAATAAATAATTTTTACTTTTTGTCCCCCAGCACCATTTCCAAGGGCATCTCAAAGCAGATTAGAGACAGTGGCTTGTTTTCTACAGCCATTCGATTCCAGGACTGTGTAATCAAAGTAGCCAAAATGTCACACTGCAAAGACTGGCTGATGAGATTTTGAACAATTTCTGCTGTGCATACTGACCATGTCCTCCTGCCCATGATGGTGGGCAAGTCCCAAGGAAAGATTAAGCTAAAGCAAAGATTTTGGCCAGTAGAACTATCCCTACGTGGACCTCTTCATCAGGCTGAATCTGGAGGAACCTCTGGGACTTTTTAGACCCTGAAGCACTCTAGAGCATGGAAAAAAGGCAATTCAGTACCAGTTTCTCTCTCACTCTAAGCTGCAGCAAAAGTAAATCATTATCCATGTTTGCTAGATAGGGAAAATGAGACATGAAGTAAAGCGTACTTAACGGCACAATAAATTCAGCAATAAAAGTCTAAGAGATCCCTTTTCTGATGACTAAAAATCTGTTCTTGATGCATTGCCATGTTTCATGACAGTTAGACTACACGTGTTTCCCCACTTTATCCCCTCCCCTCAGAAGTGACTTTATCCATGAAAGATAAAGAGATGTTCAATTTGCCTGTCACAGTGTTGGTTCCTTGGGCTGGGAATCTCCTCAGAAGACAACTTTATGATCATTTACTATCTTTTCAGCCACTGACTTCAAGTGCTTATTCTGAATAAATGGAGAATGAGAAAAATCAAAGACATGGATGCTGTACAAAAAATAAAAAATAAAAATAGTTGAGCTGTATAGTGCCCTCTTCAGTGTCCTCCCCTTTTCTTTCCAATTAATAACTCTGGATGTTGTAACTAACCTAACTTGGACCTGGAAAAAGCACTTGGCTTATATCCCTTAACTGATGTCTTTAACATGGTGGAGATGATTGTAAATTATCAAAACTCTGTTAAGTGAGGAATGGCACCCTCCAGCTGAAGGAGTTTCCATGGCCTTGCTACCTGCCAGTTTTTAGATTGAGTGCTTCGGTGAGGTGGGAGCTATATTTAAAAACTCTATATACATTTATATCAACTTAGCCTTAAAGGGACGCTTCATCTTTTTCTCTCAGGGAAAAAGTGTTCGTGGGCTCAGTTTCATTTAATCACCTTTTGTTCCAGCTATTGGTGAAATTTCTTATGGCATTGATTGCTTGAGGTTTGCTTTAAGTCCTTCCTTCAAGAATGAGTCATGTAATGTATTCACTACCTAGACACATTTTGGGAGCTAGCTGGGGAAACGTGAGAGAAGTAGATATAACAAAAAGATAAATTTTCCTTTTTCCCCTCTCTCGTCCTCTCAATGAAACACGGTGTACGGTTAAAATCTAAGCCAGTATGTTGTTGTAACACCCTTTCTTCACATCTAGTCTGTAGAACTGGTCATTTGATGTCAATTCTCCTACTATTGTATTGGGCATAACAGGGATTGCAACCCAGCGTGAGGATAAAGAGCGCATAAACCCTTCAGAAATATTTGTCAAGATTTTCCCTTATATTCACAGATGTTAAAACCAGAGGCACAGAAGCACACAGGACTCAACGCATATGCTAATGGATACCAAGTGCCAAAATGATTTCTAATAGGAATGTCTATAAAATAAAACGGATATTTCTGTAAACACTTTTCTATGACACTTTGTCCCCCATAAATTCTCCCTAATGCCTGTGCTTTTTAGTGTTAACTTTATCGTAAAATTTTCAGAATCAGAATCACTAATACAGCTGCTTGACAAAGAATATAACAAATATATCCAAAATTGTGTAACAGTTTTGACAAATACTTTTTTTTGTTTGGAAATGGCTCACTTTAACTAATCAACACTCATCTTTATGTGTCTGGACACACTAATCACCTAGTATTTTTTCCATTCCCTGATTGGAACTCTCTAAGTTATTTTAAGGAAGATAAATGTGTGATTATACATGTGTTTGAATATTTCTTAGATTAAGAGTTACTCTTGACAAAAATTGTATATGTTCAGTGATTCAAAACCATATGTATAAGTATTCACTCTCTGAATATTCACAAAAATTAATGATGTGATCCCCTCATAGACACTAAATAAAAGCTGGCACTGCTATTCACAAAGATATCTGAAAATTTCTTTTTGTTATTACTCAATTGCACTTTCAAAATTATTTCTCAACAGAAGAGTGCAAGTCATTAGAAAACAAATATCTGTATACCTTATCATACTTAATAGATTGCCATATCTTAATCATAATAAAAAGATTAAATAAGGAAAAACAAACAAAAGGTTTGAGATGACTTTCCCAGCAGCATTAATGTATCGGTTTCTCAACTGTGTAAACGGGTGTAAATCAAGTTAGGTCAACAGAAGAAAAAGAGGTTCAGAGCCCTGAGCCCTCCTTAGAAAAAAGTACTTACACTTTTTGCTTATAACAACATGACAACACATGGGGGGGTATTCTTTTTTGGCTATAGAAAAGAGAGTTTAGGAGAAGGTTTCTCTTTTTTCCTATTTTTTTTTAATAATTCTCCCTTAAATAATCTTCAATTTTTTTTTTTCCTACTGAACAATAATATGAGAAAGGTCTAACTCTATGTGTCAATAATTCTACCTTTAAAATATTATGCAGCACAGCAAGGTAGACTTGTGGTATGCCAGTTTATTAAAACATATATATTAATTTGGTTATTAGTCATAGAGACCTAGAAAATTCACTTAGTTCTTCAGACAGTACAGAAGTCAGTGGACCTCAACTGTCCTTAATTACTTTTTCTGAATGTGATAACTCTTCCCAGTGGGTTTGACTCCTCGAGAATCCAATATAAGTCCATAAGTCTTTACCACTTTCGGACTAAGATATAGATATCATTATTCTCCCCCCTCTTTCCTCTGCTTCCTCAAAACAAGAGAAAATTAAACATGCTCTTTACAAGCCCAATAGACTGTGCAGTATTGACCCATTTTCCTTACTGGCTGAATCAGGAAATGAAATTTGTATATCTGGATTCAAAGAGGTTCGTGTTGGCATCTGGTCTCACACTCCACGTACTAAAAATTTAGCCACAGACAAAAATTAAATTTAAAAGGATGAGAAATCCCTCTTAAAATAATTAGAAAAAAAGTCTTCAGAGTGAATAGGATACTCTCACATGAATAATTTAGTCATTAAACATAATGTTGCTGAATTAAAATCTCTTCCTTTTTCTTCCTGAAAATTCCACAGTCACAGTGAAGTTTTCTGCAGTTCTGAGGTAGGGGTGAGTTAGAACTGTTTTTTATTTTTTAAAAAAATAAATTAAAAAAATTGTACTTACAACAGGAGCAGCTTTGAGAGCCACACTCATTCACACTGCCTCCCTCCCTCTCTCCCTCCCTCTGTTAGGCTTCATTTGATAGCTATGAACTGTGGATAAAGAATAAATATGGCTTTTCGGTGCCCTAGGACTCTCACCTGACTTATTTATGTCTGACCTGGTAGAACACCACTGACCTTGGAAAGTTTAATTGAGGCTGGGATTATATGGCACCGCTTGAGGCCACCTGAATTTAGAGGGTGTGACACACTTTCTCTCTCTCACTGACTCTCTCATGTCTGTGAGGAGATGCACATGTGGGTGCGCTTGTGTTTCTGTGCATATTTGTGCACCCTAAATTGAACCCAGCAGTGGGGAAATACCCTGCTGTAAGCCTACACCCTGTGGTATCTTAAGGGAAAAGATTACTATTGCCAGGCAGACAGAGTGAATGCATTAGGGTTGTATGGGTTTGTGTGGGTTGGTTGTCTTTTTTCTTTTCACAGCAAGTTTTCTCCGAGATCCGATTTTTACAATTGACTCTTAACTTTTTATAACCTGATTCTGCCTAACAATTGAGAACTAAGCGTGAAGGAGAAAGAATTATATGGATACTACTTAGACACATTTGCACATACTGTGTTTAATATTCTTTAATTAAATTTGATTAAAATGTATGTCGAATGGTGAAGATTTTAACTCTTTTTTGCTTTCAAAAAGTTATAGGTGCTTAAAATTCCCCCCGTTTCAGTTAAATGTAAAGAGAGAAAAAAAAAAAAAAAGCGGAAGAAAAAGATCCATAAGACTGAAAAGTGGAATAAAATGAAATTACATAGATAAGTTAGCCAAAGAGTACTATCTTTCCTACTGGAGGTCGTCCCTAGATGGATATAAACAGCTCTCATCTGGGTTTCGTCAAGGCAGAGGCCAACAAACATGCCATATTATGCATGGAGTCTTTTTATGGCACAGACTATTGTCCACCGGAGACTGAGCAGATACCACTAAACAAACCTCACCTAAGGCCACAGGCAAGCACCAAGCCCAAAGGGGATTCCTCTCTCATCAAAAGCTCTCTCTCTTTTCCAGTCTGTAACACATATTTTTTCCCTGTCATTCAAAGTTTATCAGTGCCAAAGCCCCAAGACAGCCTGGCTTGAGCCACGCAGGTAGATGTGAACATTCAACTGTTGGAAAGGTTAAAATATTCCTGGGCTGAAACAGTCTACGAAATGTCCTCAGAAATGAAAACGACTCCATGATACTTTCAAGGCCAAAATTATCCATTCTATGCCTTATTTCCAATGTGCTGCCAGGACTGAAACTGTGACCGTTTTCTGTTTGTAGGCGTCATAGGAAATGAAATGAGGAGAGAGTTGTTGTTAAGAGCAGCCCCAATTCCCCTACCTCTCTCCAACAGGCCATGCAATGAATTAGGATATATTTTATTATTTTTATAGTTCTATGCAGTGATGTAAAGCTTACCTGAGTCCTTATCAAGGTGATACCAAGATCTAGGCACATTAAAATCCTGGACAAGCTGTCAATTAAATA